>JAJLTH010000112.1:0-23394 GCA_030568035.1 Tetrapisispora nanseiensis
CGTTCCATAATCTTAAAGTCTTATCCCAAGAAGCAGATAAAGCGTAAGCACCGTCAGCAGTTAAAGCACAGTCTTGGACAATGTGGTTGTGACCCTTGAAAGATCTGACTGGGACACCGTATTGTTGGTCATCACCAGTTAATTTCCAGGAGATTAAAGTCTTATCTCTGGAAGCAGAAACTAATAAGTTTGGTTGACCTGCGGAAGTGGCTAGGGAAGTAACCCAACCGTTGTGACCTTCTAAGGTACCTCTTAAAACTAAAACTTCGTTAGACATGTCTGATATTATTTTGGTTTTACTGTTCTAAGTGATAATAAGAATAATATGCAAAAGAAGCAAAAAAATCACAATTATACAATTTATAAATTTTCTAAATATATACACAACAGTTCAATTATCTTACCACCATTTTTTTATATAATGAAGATAAAAAGTTTTTAGAATATTTCTTTAGTTATTAATTAGATAATGCGATGAGATGCTGTATATTTAATTATTTCATTTCAGTATTTTAAAAGTTTTCACCAGGTAGCCTATGATTTTCGCCGAGGGTGTAAGGATGTTTAACAGATAGGCGCGAAGTCGTCAGCATAGATTTGAGTGACTGCAACCATTTTTCAAAAAATATTACAATCTCAGTAGTAAACACCCACACACCACATTTATTATAGTAAATTTCAGGAAATTGTGGTATTAATTTTCAATAATTGAATTAAGAATAATCTAAAATTATGCTTCTGTAGAGAATATCATTTTTCTTTATCCAAAAGAATACAATACGTCTTAAGTACTAAGAGATGATCATTATGATGGTCAACCTTCTTTATCATATTAAGAATCGGTTGTTAAGAAGATGTTAATGACATGTTAATGACAGGCTTCATTTAAGGGCCGTTTAATCAATATGAACATGATTACCCATGATGTTTATAGTACGCCGTTTTATCTGGGTAGATCTACTCTTCTATCGCGTCGCATCACATAAAAAAGAATAGTCAACTATAAATTTAAGAATAGCATTGGTAAATTAGATATTTGATCTAGACGACACAATATAATGTTTCTGAGTAGGATATGGTCAAAATTTGATTAGCTTGTCAGCAATATATATAACACACGGACCCAAATACTCTTAAACAAATTAAAATATTACCATTTTTTATGATGATAATGTACCGATTAACCAAACAGCAATGTGAGGATCTCACCGCCTCCAGGAGTACGACATATATATATATATATATATATATATATAAGGTTCAATTCTGTTGCAATCAATTGTAAAATGTTATTCTAACATAAATCATAATTATTTATTTATGTCGATTAATAAATTAAATGATTTTATTGTATGTTGTATATGCTAGTTATGCGTACACAATTCACCTTTCTCGAAGCTTAATGTATTTAATGAATTTAGTTGATTATATATATTTGTTTTCTGTCTCGATGGTATTGATGTGTTTCTTTAATAATATATGTATATATAATGTGTACTAAGTTGAGTATTCTACAATTACTGGAGTATCCGGAAGTAGACAATAATCGCCCTGAAATATTTGAAAGTTCAGTTTACGGAAATTTTTCAGGTGCAAATTCATTTTGGTCTCGAAGAATTTCAAAAATACATTTGTTATTTCAATTGTTTCAATGTTACATTAGTTTAAGAAAAGATTCAAATATATATATTAGAAGGTGGTGCATTTCTGCAATCGTCTAAGTTAGATGGTTTACGAAGTGTAAAATACCATGCGTTTGTGATGTAGCATTCTCGCATACAGACAATGCTGATTCAGGATCGGGTTTGATGTTTTCACTTGTTAAATACGATCAATAAGCATAAAATATATGCACCAAACTGTACAATAGTAAAAGAATTTTCATCAATTAATAAATAATGACATTGTTAGTTACACTGATGAGCATACACTTTTTTTTTTCATTTAAAACTTTCTTGTTATTTCTATTATATATCAGATCATATTTACGTTCTGAATTTTTACTCTTCTAAATTTAATGTTTGTCTTGTAGAAATGGTTTCTTATGTAAGACTAATCTCAATTCATTGTGTTCTCTGTTATTCATCTTATGGGTGCATTTCTTTTGACAATGAATACCGTGCATCTCTTTACTGGGTTTGATCGAAAATTAATCGGTAGCGGTTTTTTTCTTTAGGCAGGAATAGGAAAGGTGAAATTTGTAGTTGTGATATTAAATTACGCATACTAAAAGAATGAAATTGGCGTAAACTATATATAAATAAAGTGTATTTGTATATAATAAAGTACAGTTATAAAGTTGATCCAAATATAACATTAACGACAATAAAAAGCTTTAAAATCAAAACCAACCTACAAACAATATATATATAGTCATTATATATATTGTTTGTTCATATCTATCATTATTCCACAATTAATCATTTTCAAATAGTTGAACCCTTTATTTATAGCAGGCTATTAATATTAAAATAACTATTACAAGATATAAAAAAATCAGAAAAAAACTATTATTTTACTTTGGAAATTAATTATACACACATATTGTAGTATCCTGAATTGCTAAACATTACCGTATATCAATATAAACAATGTTGAAATCAACTTACCGAGTGTTAAATAAATTTGTTAAATTCATCGGACCTGGTATATTGGTCAGTGTGGCTTATATGGACCCTGGTAATTACTCAACAAGTGTTTCAGGTGGGGCACAATACAGATATCAATTACTATTCACAATATTTGTTTCAAATATTTTTGCAGTATTATTACAATGTCTTTGTGTTAAATTGGGTACTGTTACTGGTAAAGATTTAGCCGAAAATTGTAGAATAAATTTACCCAAGTGGTTAAACTATACTATCTACGCATTTGCAGAGTTAGCTATTATAGCTACTGATCTAGCTGAAGTTGTGGGAACAGCAATTGCATTAAACATTTTATTTAATATTCCTTTAACTTGGGGTGTTGTGTTAACAGTTTTGGATGTTTTATTAATTCTTATGTTCTACAAACCGGACGGCAAATCATTGAAAAAAGTAAGAATTTTTGAATTATTTGTTTCATTCTTAGTAGCATGCACTGTATTATGCTTCTGTTTAGAATTATTCAAAGTTAATATTCCAGACAAGATGGATGTCTTTAAGGGATATTTACCAAATAAGGTCGTTTTTGAAGACAAACAGGCTTTGTACATCTCCCTGGGTATATTAGGTGCTACTGTTATGCCACATTCTTTATATTTGGGATCATCTTTAGTCAAACCAAGATTATACGATTACGATCTAAAAGTATATGGTAAGGTACCTGATAGACCTAGTTTGAGCGCAATAAATTATTCCTTATCATATTCTTATGCTGAATTAATAATTTCATTGTTTTTGATTGCCACTTTTGTGAATAGTGCTATTTTAATTGTTGCAGGGTCTACATTATTTGGTCAAGCAGATGCGGGTGATGCAGATTTGTTATCAATTTATGAGTTGTTGAAAAGTTACATATCTCCTACTGCAGGTTTGATATTTGCATTGGCCATGCTTTTCTCGGGTCAATCTGCAGGTATCATTTGTACTTTGGCGGGTCAAATTGTTTCTGAAGGTTTTTTAGAATGGACATTACCAGCTTGGGCTGTTAGATTATGTACTAGGATGATTGCAATTGTACCTTGTTTAATCGTCACAATGACGTTTGGAGAACGTGGTATCTCAGATATTCTAAATTTTTCACAAGTTATTCTATCTCTTATTTTACCAATTGTCGCCGCACCATTGATATATTTCACAGCGAATAAAAAGATCATGACTGTTTCTGATGAACATTTGGAATCATCATATACTCAGTCGAACTCAGATACTGATGAACAATCACCACTTATTAATAGCCCACAATATAAATCGGTAGATTTCACCAACAGTGCCTTATTAACCAACGCCGCTGTTTTTGTTTGGGCGTTAATTGGTGGCTTAAACACTTATTTGGTAGTAAGCTTCCTTCTTGGTGAAGATATTCATTTTTAAATCATATTTGTAATCATCTTAATTTATTTAATTTATATAGATATGAATGCATTTTTTAAACAATTTACTATATGATGTTCCCAGATTTTGTTATGAGAGGTTCTTAAATAATAAGATCAATAAATGACTTGGTGAAGCATTTGTCTATTCGCCTGTTTCATTTGTTTTCTGAATAGTCAAAAGTATTATTTAGAATTAAGGATAATTAATGAAGATGTTGTACAATCATTCAAATAACATTTGGATTTCTTCTATTCTTCTCTGTCTTCTAGTGTCTTCATCCACATCCATAGCCTCACCTATACTCCTCTTCCTTTCCTGGATACGTAACATTTTTTCCTCAATAGAATTATTAATAATGAATTTTATTACTGTCACTGGATTTTTTTGACCAATTCTATGAATTCTATCAACGGCTTGATCTTCAATACTTGGTGACCACCATGGATCCATAATAAATGCGTAAGATGAGCAAGTCAAGTTTAATCCTACTCCTCCAGCTTTCAGAGATAGAAGTAATATCTTTTGTTTCTGCGGATCGCCTTTCCTAAACTCTTGTAAAACATCAGAACGTTCCTTTAACGACAATCTACCATCAAACTTATATACCTCTGTTGAATGTTTTGGTAAAATATCTGTTAATTCTTTTTGCAAGACAT
Source organism: Tetrapisispora nanseiensis (assembly GCA_030568035.1). Classification (NCBI taxonomy): domain Eukaryota; kingdom Fungi; phylum Ascomycota; class Saccharomycetes; order Saccharomycetales; family Saccharomycetaceae; genus Tetrapisispora; species Tetrapisispora nanseiensis. The sequence continues at coordinate 4,676 of JAJLTH010000112.1, forward strand.
CCAAATAGGACGAAAACTGTGAGAATACAACAACTTGTTCACCAGGTGACTTTTCAGCAAGCCTTCTTAAATGTCCAATAAGAGCTGTAATTTTAGCTGATTTGAAGGATGGCCTATATGGCTGTATACTGATTTTAGTTCCATCGCCTAATTCCAACTTAAACAAATTAGATCTGTTAATTGCACTTCTACAAATCGGGCATTTCAATTCTGACTTTTTATCATTTTGATATGAAATATAATTTAGAATACATTCTTCACAGAAGCAATGCCCACAACTTGTGAAAACCGCATTAATCGTACTTATGGGCTCCTGAATACAAATAAAACACTCTACATCTATAAATATATTATTTTTGATATATTTCTGAGATAGTTCATTAATTGTCTCAGTATAATCTAATAAGATATTTTTATCATTATTATTATCTGATCTGTCCATTCCATATAATTTATTGATCAATTCCTGTAATGTACCCTGGGAAGACATTATAGTATTGACATTCTTCAAATCTTCATCACTATCGTCTATTTTATTAAGCAATTGAACGTCACAACATGCCTGTCGTAGTCTTAAAATATGCACTAAAATTGTTGAGTATTTCTTTAAAAGATTCCCTTGTTGTATACCTTTTCTGACAGATTTTTCTGCACCTTGCAATAGGAATTCATAGATTTCTGTTTGAGTTTTATCTAAAGTTAATTTCTCTATTATGACCTCCTTTGTAGGTAAACTTACTAACGGCTCGCCATTGAAGTCTTTCATCTGTTTTGTTCTTCTCAAAGAAATCGGTTCTATAATAGAGCCAATAATATTAAACGCTTTCTTAAATTCCTTTTGTTCAAATGGCATTGTAACAAAATTTTTCCAAAATCTTATTTGTGACCAGGGTTCGACATTTAAAAAATTTATCAGATTATAAAGATCATCAATTCTATTTATTATCGGCGTGCCTGTCAGGATCCATTTACGTTGAGCACGTAGATTCAATACAGCCTTTGAAGTTGCAGTTGCTCTATTTCTTATAATATGACCTTCATCTAAAATAATTCTAAAATATTTCACTGAGAATAAACCTGTTATATTTGACATTGCTGTAGACATATCAGTTTTCGCTAACCTAGCCCATTCATTCTGAACAATGCCATAAGTGGTTAAAATAACAACAGGTGGGTTAGACTTATTGATTAACATCGCCTTTAAACTACTGATATTACCTCCATAGTATATTTCACAATTGAGTTCAGAAGACCCGTTTGCTTTATTAAATTCTTCATGCCATTGAGATAGTAGAGACATTGGTACAACAACCAATGTAGTTTTATGGGCGTATGGCAATTTGTAAGGTTGTTGTGACAATATATCTATGTCGCTATTAGATTGAGAAGGTAAATTTCTTGTCGAATTATTGATTTGCTCATCGAATGGGACAGTTAATATCAGTGCTAATGTTGAAACAGTTTTTCCTAACCCCATTTCATCAGCGAGTATACCACCTTGTAAAGTAGATTTCATTATTGGCTTTTCAATAGAAAATTTACCTGTATATAAATTGGAGTAAAAGTATTTTGTATCAAAAGTAATATTATCTACAGAGCCTAATTTTTGCTTCTCCCAGGACATATCTTTGGGCCACTTATACTTTTTCCAAAATGGATTTTCAACTTCATTATCTGCCAAGCTATTTGGTTCATCATCTAACTTCGTAAACTCTTGCTCGCGCTTCAGCATCCACGTTAGTCCTTGTTTTTGGTATTTTCTTAACGTAAATTTGATTTTGTTTATATCTGGAGTTGTCTCTGGTATTGTCAATAAATTATTCGAAGATTGTACAACTTTATAAAAAGCGTTTATTTGATTTATATTTAATTCGTTTCCAGTTGAAGTCTGGGAATTGGGAATATTATCATCTATAGTATAATTACTAGGCTCCTCTTCTAGTATAATCTCCCCATCATCATCTTCTAAGTCAATAATTTGGGATTGTTCCTTTTGGGCATCTTTTAATTGCAAGTCTTTTTCTTCAGTGACTTGGTAAATGTTCAATAGATCAAAAAATTTCATAATTGAATTTCGATATTCTCTATCTCTCAGCTCTGATTCCGTTTCTGATATGTTATTATTTGTTAAATTTTGTAAATTACGTGTGTTATTGTATTGGGTAGGTAAAAATTCCTCGTTTGGATCAAATAGCTTTGAAGTTAAAAAGGCATCTAATTGTAGAACAATGCTGTCACCCACACTTAATCTTTTTTGTTCCACATATACTAATGTGATATCAAAGATGAATTCGTCTTTATCGAGTAAAGGATATATAATTTCACTAACATTTTCAGGGATCCTACCAATTTCTCTGTTGGATTTGTGATCGAATAATTTTACCAGCATTGACGAAGATGCTTTTCTCTTTCCAGAAGATGTATAGGTTTTACTAGTATTATCTTTTGTAATATCTCGAGCAAGTTTGAAATTTGATCCATATTCAAGTGGTTTCAAAATGGGTCTCGTTATCATAGCACTGATCTGATAAGCCCCGATAAATCTTTTCCATTCTATAGATGTTTTAATATGTTTAGCTTCCCTAAATCCATATGATTTTTTCCGTTTCTTTGTACCAATCAAGTTGCAGTTATTAGGTGATGAACTTATATCTAAAATATCGGGTTTTGTTGAATTGTCGAAGGTAACTTGTTCGTTCTCTAGATCAATTATCTGTTCATTATTATTCTCAGGTGAAATAAAATTTTTTGATTCACATTCGTCAAAATAAAATTCGATTGCAGCATCATACATGTTCTCTTGGTCCTTAAATCGGTCATATAACATTATTATTATATCATCTTTAACTTCTGGTAGCATACCCGAAATCAGAATCCTGAAATCATCAAATTTCTTAGTTGTTTTATTATCAGAGTTTGCTAACTTTGTCTCAGTAACTTCATAGCTATTCCCAAATAGTATTGACTCTTTCTTATCAAAAGATATATCAACGGTAGAAGAGTTATCTAAAGAACTTTCTAATTCATCATTAAAGAATCTTTTCTTTAAGTCATCTCGACTGGTTTCGGAAGGCATCTTTGGTATATCGTTTATCTTAATTATTTTTGAAAATATCTGAAATAACAGATACATAATAATATATATATTACATCTTCAACTTATCCATATTTAAGAAAGTATCTTCAAGTTTAAAACGATAAATTAATTTGACATTTTGTATTGCAGTTGCAGGGCAGGTGTTGGACATTCCGATGAGCTTCGAATCCATGTGCGTTACTTAAATTATACTACGCGTCTAGTTAGTTACGAATATACATGAAGAATATGTTAGAAAAGCTTACTCATCATGATGATAAAACCATACAAATGTAAAAAAATTTTAGCATTAAATATCAATTCTGTCAGTAAATATATATAATTATAATTAGATATATATATATATATATATTAATATTTATAGTGTACAATTATTACAAATTATTTATAACTTTTCAACTTCACGCAGCCAAGTTTGCAATATAGATCTAGTTTGGCTATGCGGAATAGCATTTTCTAAACCCAAATTAAACTTCTCAGTTAGAAGTTTATATTCTTTAGAAAACTTTCTAAGAATACTTTTAATAAATGATAGGGCAGAGTAGTATTTCCACTTAAAATCCAATTCTATTAGAAAAGATGGTTCAAAATCATTTATGGATTCATCTAATTGAGGAATTGTAATCTCATCACTGATACCCTTGTTCAATTTAGTTATCGAGTCATTAATTATCATGCACAGTTTTTCAAAAATTGTCTCAAAATTTTCAGTATTACCAGATGACACAGCTGGATCTTGTGTCAAATTTCTGAAAATAGCTTCGACAGCAGTAGCATCTATTAAACCAAGATTTCTTCCTTCCTTCTCTTCAAAACAGAATAAAATTATTGATTTAGTACTAACAAATCCAGAATATTTCAAGGCATCTGTATTTAGGAAACCGGTTTGGGAATTAGAATTCCAGAATCTTAACATGGCTTCAACAATAGTGTATTCTTTTCTTATATCATCTAATTCTAATAAAGAGAAAGCATGTTTAATATCGGAAGATAAATCACCAATATATTTATTGGCATGTGATAATGATCTGCTACCCGAATGTGCTACACATTGTATAATTACTGCAACAATAAATCTATCAAAGTCAACGATTATTTCATCATACTTATCCCTGAACTCTTTGATTATTTCTTCTAATTCTGTCACAACTTTATTTTCACCCTGTTTGTGCATATAATCAAGTAATTTACGAACGGTTGAAGAAATAGGAACAGATTCTTGAATAAAATAAAGATCATGTTTTTTAACATCATTTGGATCCACAGTGTAACCTCTGAAAAAAGATTGGTAATATTCGATTAGTTCGTCACGTGGGATAAATGAACTGTCTAAATATTGTTTAAATTCCTCAGTTAAACTCTCTTCAACGTCTAGAGTATTAGATGTTAGTCTTAATTCCTTGCGAATCAAATTTTTAGCAAAGACCATTTTTGGATTGTATAAAGTCTTACCAAAATTAATGGAATCGTTCTCCCATTCATTCCACTTCCATGAAAAACTGAAATTACTCATTTGAATTGAAAACCAGTCTAAGTATCTCTGCTTTAATTCAAAATCTAAATTGTCAATGTGAGTGTAGAAAAATCTAAATGCCCTACCAAATACTGGTGCGATTGCTTTTGGAGAATTTTGACATATTTCAACTAACAGTGTGTAATAATATGCAAATGGTTGCAATACATTTGGCAACTTATAAATTAAACTTAAAATAGTTTCGATGACTAAATCTTCTAATTTAAAAGTGGAGATCAATGGATTTTGTTCAAACTGTTCATTTAGCTGAGCAATTGAAATACCAGGTTCAGCAAAAATACCATCATGAAAAAACAAATGCAGCATTAGAACTTGCTTAGCAACTACTTTTCTATTGAATTCAAGACCTTGAATAATATCGAAAATAATATCTTTGAATAGAAAACCAGCATAAGTAGTAACTGGCAAGACTGTTTCAAAATCATTACTTGAGGATGGTAGGTAAACATGAAAATTAAACCTTGGAGTTCTCCACATATTGTCTATCGAACCAACACCTCTATCCAATGAACTAAATGGTTTTAACTCTTCAATATCTGGTAACTTCAATGCCTCATTAAAACCTTGGTCACCTGGCTGTTCGGTTAGTAAATGTAACCAATCTGGGAATAGTTGTTTGATTTGTTCCATATCATTCGCTAAAGCCTTCTTTACATTGCTTAAAATAACTTGAAGTAATTCAACTCTTGGAATTGGGTTTTGTCCGTTATATTCATCTAATAGAGTAATATCATTGGAACGAATTTGGTACGAATCTTCGACATATATCAATAATTCCTCAACTTTATCTTTTAATTCCTGATTTGATCTATTGAAAAAAAATAGATAAGGAATGTTTAATAATGTATTAGAATAAATAGCTTCTGATAAAGGATTTCTCTTATCGATTTCGAGGTTATTTAAGTCCACAGCTAAAGAAAAAAATGATTTAAATAAATTAATTAAATCATCAATTGTTAACATTGGTGATAATAATGATAAAAATCTTAGAATTAATTTACATCTATTCCATGGACCAGTTTCGTTGGATGCTACCTTGAACTCCAAGTTTGTTGATTCATTGACTACATGTTGTAGTTCTGAGACAAAGTAATTGACAATACTCTTACCTGCTTCTTGGTTTTGGGTATTGACAACCATAGTCAATAAAGCAATTGCTTGTTGTTTATGTGGTTGTTCGTAAACTACAGATTTGAATGTTGATAATAAAGCATTATTGAAATATTCTTCATGACCGAATTCACTAATGATAGCTTCACTTAAAAATTTTATATCTTCTTCGAAAGCTTTCACAGATTCACCAATTGTACAAATATCAGGCATCATCTCTTTACATAATTGTACAACCGGTGGAACTCTTTGTCTCTTGGGCATGCGTGGTCTAAAATCACGATAACCATCATCATCAAAATCAGCACTTCTCTTTCTTCCTGACATTTTTATCCTTTTCTCTATTTGGTTTATATTTGGACAGATTATTTCCTTTAAATTAAATTTAGATGTCTAAAATAGTCAAACTTAATAAATACTTTAAAATGTTTCTTAAATAGAAGATAGAATCTCGTTCCCATGAGTTTTTGGAAGACAATTTAGGAAAATATACTACTTAGCGTGCATAATTATTGAATTTACATTATTATTTTTCTTTACCTGTCGCTTAATTTAATGAAAGAACTACGCATTGGAAAGATACCAATATTCGTGTTTAGTGATACCAACTAGATCTTAAAATGACAGTAATTTATCCTTTTATATATACAGCATAATGTTTATATAATATTATAAATTTTTATTAAATGGAAATGCAATATAATTAAATGTCTTTATTTTTGTTAATTCTTTTAAATTATTGTTTATAAATAAAGCCTCCAGCACAGACCTAATTTTAATGCATCAAAAATGTCAATACCTTAGGTTTGATATGTCTTTAAGTGTCATATACTTATTTTTGTAAGCAACGTTCCTCTGCTATGAATCTTTTGACTCTTTCATCATTAAGCTTTTGAATTAATTCAATGATTGTATTAGACTTTTCACGCAATTCAGCTTCTAATCCATATTTCAATTCATTCTGTCTCTTATTGTTTAATTCTTTATAACTGGATAATTCTTGAACTTTTTCATCTAATTGAACTTCTCGGTTTATTGATTTGGCTAATTCTTCCGACAATAATGCTATTTCATTAGTCAATGATCTATTATCACTTAGCAAACTTCCGATATTCTTATCTTTGTAGTTTGTAAGTTCTTTAGAGTTATCAGTTAATCTTAATTTTATCCTATTGTTTATTTTCCTTAATACATTCAAGTCTTCAATTTCAAGTGAATCATTAGCTCTCGGAGTGTTTTTGTATTCAAAAGTATTATTCCCGGTGACATCACTCAACGGTGATGAAACTGAGACAGGTTCTGACATTGAATGATAAATAGAATTTGTAGATTCACTGGCGCTAATAGATTTACTAATTTGACCCGTAGAAAAAATATTTGTATCACTACCTTGGTTCGCCAATACTGTTGGGTCCTTAGTTGAATCATTCGAATTATCTGTGGTAAAAGAATTGTTTGAAATTTTTTCGAGAACTTTGTCTTTATCTCTAATTATTTCCTCAAACGCTTTTCTTTGTTCAGTAAATTTTAATTCAAATTCTAATTCCTTTTGTTTAACCTCAAATTCTATTTCTTCTTCTCTTGAATTTATTAAAGAATTTATTTTTTCTTCACTTACTTTTATCATTTTCGTGTAAGCAGCCTCCTTGTTCTTCAATTGAGATTCCATTTGTATTACCAGGTTTCCCTTTTCTTCTAATTCATTTTTTAAGTGTAATATTTGTTTTTTGAACTCGGTATTCTCTCTATTGTCTGTATTGGAACTCGAAACTTCATTTCGCAGAGGTGATTTTCTTTGATCATGGTAAGTATTAGCGTTACCTGCACTCATGGACTCTATAGTTGTCTCGGCGGTTATGTTACTGTTATTACTTTTAACTATATCTTGTGGATCTAAGTTACGCTCAATAGTATTAGAATTTTCCTTAATCTCTGATACAACGATTGAAGGTAAAGTGGGCTTCGAATTATTTTGGTCATTAATAATTGATTCATTTGTCCTAATATTTCCCCAATCATTAGTGTTATTCTCATTATTCATTGAAAATTTTTTGATATGATTTTGATTATTGATATGTTTATTCATTTGCATATAATTGTTGTTAGGTTTCTTGTCACCTAACGTATTGCTTTTTAGGTATGGATTGGGAAATGAATTAAAATCACCGTTACTCATTTGTGGCGAGTCAAAGGTATGAATAGTTGGTTTATTATTATTATAATTTTGTAAACTGGCCTTTTGTTGGTTATTCTTGAATTTTCTATATTTAGAATTGCTCGAATTACCTTTGTCATTAGTAATTACAGTTGGTATTATTGGGTTCACTGAAAAATCATGATTATATATATCTTTTTTATGCAAGTTATTAGTGATATCATTAAAAGAATATTCTTTTGAATTATGTTGATTTATAGGGAAATCCATATCCTCACCTTCTTCATCATCATCAGCATCAAAATCTTTTTCAGTGTATTTTTTTTTCAATTTTGGAAATTGCATATTTGATCTTGTATTTTTAACAAAACTCGAAACAGAACTATTTTTGGAAGATGGCATACTTGAACTGACACCATAAAACGATTGGGGTTGGTTAATTTGGTTTATCGACCTTGAATTATATGACTGACTATATATATTTGGAGATTGGCTGTGAAAACTCATATGTTGTTGATATTGAACATTGTTTATATGGTTAGGTAGAGAATTATTAAAATTTCTGTTATTATTATAAACTGGTTTTCGGTTCATTTGTCGTTGTTGCGGTCTTCCAAAGTTTTGATAAGGACTATTATTCTGGTATTGATTATAATTATTGTATTGCTTGAACTGAGGTCCGTTACCATGGTAATTTTCTTGCGTCATTGGTATAAATGTGGAATCGTTCATCAGATTATTTCTTAAATCCATTCTATTCTGTTTTGGTATGAAGCGTTTGTTGGAGGACCCCATTTTCGGCGAAATTACACTTAACCCAGCATCCATTTTGATTGAAAAGCAGTGGATATGGGTGAAATTATAGTATTATATTACTTTACAATTCCTTGGGACAAGTATAAAAAAAAAGAGTTTGAAAATATAAAGGAATGTATTACAGATTCGACAGAATCTTTTTAATACTCATCTAAATAATTTTTTTTGTTGATACTTCACGTAAATAATCTTTATTATGGCGTTTCTTTTCCGCAAGCTTGGTTACCATAAAATAACACAATTTTCAATTCGCCGAAAAATTACTGAACCATGGATGATAATAATAAATATAATGAAGACAATATTGCATCACAGATTATATAACTATGGCCAATTCAAGAATGTTTAACGTTGTATCTACTCCTAACTAACGTAATAATATAATGCTTTACAAAATAATAGATACAGTATATTAAAATGAAGTTGAATTATATAATATATTGCATTTTGTCACATATATAAATATAAATATAAATATATATATATGTATGTATGTATGTATGTATGTATATGTATTTGAGTATGTATGTGTGTATACTTTTGTATTGTCTATTATTCACACTAATTTTATGAAAGAATTCTAATTGTTTGTCAGTGTGGAAAATAACTTAACTGAGGGCATCGAACAGTGAATTAAGCCTTTCTTGATGTACGTTTTTTTACAGAACCATTCTTGACTGCAGTTGATTTGTTTTCAGTTGGCTTCTTTACGTCTTTGGCATCCTTCTTATTTTCTTCTTGACCTAATTCTTCATTTGTTAACAATTTAACTTTCTTCAATTCGTTAATGAACCATATCACCGTGATCCAAAGTAAAGTAGCGATAGTCAATAGGACAATAAAATGTATGTTACCATTTGTTTGAATAACTAACCATATGAGGGTTACAATCAATGCTAGAAAAGATAAGTTTGTAGCAATGATAAGTTGTGGGGATGTACCAGGAATGAAGATGCTATTCCATAATTCAACGAAAAATGACATTATTACTCTTTGATACGGAATGTTTTTTCCCACTTGATTGAATTACAATTTGTTCAATACATATTATTAATGTAATTGGACACCTGAAGTTCAATTGCCCAAATATGCATATATATATCTAAAATTTAGATGCATTTACAAACCTGGTTCGACGATTGAATTTCAATTTTCATTGTTACAAACGGTAATAAAATTTCAGTTCTCGCGTTTTATTTCAAAAATTGCGATTTGAATCGAAAGACAGTAATTAATTAAGAAATTATTTAGTGATTTAATTACAAAATGTTCTGAAACAAGTAAGATTACTCAAGATGTAATTGTATTATTATATTTTTATGTAAGTATAATTTTAAATTATCAGATGTATATGTTTATTTATATCGCATATATTAATTAATAAAAATAATTGTATGTGTATTTATTTGCTTCTGCTTGTGGAGAAATATGATTATTTGCCCATAAGCTCACATGAAAATGTATAAAATGCTGTATGTACTTTAGTGTTTTTTTTTCCTTGTAGCAATTCTTTAATTCCATAATGGTTTGCTTGCAAGGTATGGATGAATGTAAATGATTAATAAATAAATAAAGATGTCTTTGTCGATATAAAACATTTGTAGACATTTCTTCTTTTATAATTATAAACCAGCACCTAAAACAAAAGAACCGGCAACAACAGCACCGATCATGGAAACGTACTTCCAGGACATTGGCTTACCAGCAGCAACGTTGGCAGAAGAGGAGGAGGTGTGGGAGGAAGTGGAAGAGTGAGAAGAAGAGGAGGAGTGGCCAGAAGAGGAGGAGTGGGAAGAAACAGTAGAAGAAACTTTAGAGGAATCTTTAGAGGAAGCAGCAGTAACAGAAGAAGCGGCGACAGCACCAGTGGAAACTAACATGGAGTTAGTGGAGATTCTAGAAGAAGCGGAAGAGACGGAGGAAGTAGAAGACATATTTGAATTATTTGATTTAGGGTTTTAGAAAAACTATTAAAAGTGATTGGTTATTTGTTTTTATTAATTTGTTTTTATTAATTTTATGTAATAAAATAAAAGGTGTACCAATCACTAAATTGAAATTGAAAGAGAATATTTAATTCAATTGGTGATAAGTTTTAAAAAAATTAAAATTAAGGACCCTTTATATATCAATTAGATGAGATCGAAAATAATATAAAAATCAACTGAAAAAAAAAAAAAAAAAACGACGCCAAATTATTTTTAAAGTGAAAATTTCAGCAACTGAAAAAAGGAAAGAAAGAAAAATTTTTGAAAAAGAAACTCGAATTGCCGTTAACGTTAAAACCTCATAGTGAGAGACAAGAGAGACAAGAGAGACAAGAGAAACGAGAGAAATTTACAAAAGAAATCAAATAATTTTCGTAATAGTGGCAGTGAGGCAAAAGAAGTACTCTATCAAACAAAAACCACAAGAACTGAATTGTAAATGCTGTAGAGATGGTGATAAATGTCTTAAAATGGAAAAATAATTTCAAATTTATAAATAAGTTTCCATAATTAGAAAATATTATAATAAATTGCTTGTGTAACAACGATAATTAGCGAATACAATATAATTAAATAGAATTATATTACCACTACTGCTGCAACTATACTATATTTAGAACAGATATAATCATAGTTGTACCATGTAACAAGAGTGTTTTATTTAAAATATATATATTAAAATGAGAAATAAAAAAAAAAAAAGATGCGTAATTTTTTAATTTTTTTTTTTTTTCAGGCTTAATTTCTTAAAAAGGTTTGAGATATTTGGTACTTGGAACTGAAAAAAAATAATTATATTGAATATTTGTGAACGTTAAGGTCAATTGAAAGATTGATTACCACTGCGTTTATATTAATTAACTCTTTCAAGATATTATAAATAGGAATGGCTTGCTTGGTATTTGGGACGCCCACCATGCCCACACGAGATAGAACGTAGGAAAATTCTATGATAGAAACAAAAATCCATAGGTAATTTTTTCAATTGAATCGTGGTTTGTGAATAGGGCTTACGGGTGTAGACTTATTTGGATTACTAGATTATTTAAGTTTGTTTTTGATCTATTTAGAACATATATGGATACATATGTAATAATGTCAGAGAATATTATAAATTCGATTTATACAGACAGAGTTTGAACGTTTGAAATCATTATTGCAGAAGAAGAATCATTTAAATAAACATACAAAAGTCATCATTGGTTTCCCTTAATTTCGAAGATGAGCAGAAATAATCCAATTTCGTTAGTATATAAAATATATTTTAAACTATTGAATTTAGTTCATTTGCCTCTTTTTGGTGGAAAAATTCTATTTACCTCATTATTAGAATTTTGCAATCCATCTATTTTAATTTAGTGTTTTCAAATTTAACAAACGTCAATATTGTTTGCACTTTTTGAATTATCAATCTGTCGACTCTATTATTACCTTATGTAATAGAAGTTTGTTTGTTTTTAAATTACTTTCTCGCAGGTCCCACTATCATTACTAATATTCATATGTGAAAACATCTTATTGAAAATGAATGGTTCGTTCATTGGTTCATTGATTTCTTCATAACCGTATATATATATTCAGAAATTTGTGTCGAGTGTTATTTGATTGCTTTATTTCGTCAGAGTATATGGATAAGTAAGTAGTCAGTTATAGGTTATATATTTACATTTTCTTAATAATTACTAAAACTATATGATCAACCAAAGGTATAGAATATTTAAGTTGAAAACTAACGTAAACTGTCAGAATTGAATGATGAATGTTTCTAGTTTTTTTATCAAATATACAGGCTACTTAAAAAAAAAAAAACTAGAAACAACTCTTTATTCTTCTTATTTAATGAACAACAAGAGGAAGAAGAAGCTATTTAGTGTTTAAATGTTATAAAGTATTAGTGTCACTAGAAAGTTCATTACAAAAAAAAAGTATCTATGCCAGTCTTATGCTGTTAGTAAAGATAAAGTCACTTTATTGTCACATCTCCTTTTCAACATCTCCTTTGATCTCTCTCATTCGTACGCAACTAATTATTTTCAGTTACATACATCTCTGACATATTCCCTTGCCCCCACTACCCATCATCGTGCACGAATATAGGGCTAGATAAGTTGGCAATTAGGGTTCAAATACTTTGTACAGGCATTGGTGAAAAGACAGCAGCAAATTTTCTAATTAATTACACGTCATACCATCACGAATTTTATATGAGATAGTATGCTATTTTTAAGACTTATCTTGTTAGTCTGCATTATATTTTTTTTTACTCGCCGAGTTCCTTCTTATTCTTACTATTTGATGTTAATATTTTAATGAATAAATTTTTTAATCAATATTAACAGTATATATTAATTACCGTAATAGGCAATATATCTTAAAAAAGAGGAAATATATCTAAAAAGAGGAAATCAAATATACTTGAAAAAATTCATACCAAAATGTTATTTTCCTGTAATTAAATTTCCTAATTAAGACATAAAACAGTTGATGGAATTACCTATCATTAATTCTTTAACACACACGAAAATGGGATAGTATTATATTATTATATATTATTATATATCATTGTTACTGTTAGTCCTGTGCTTCTCTTTTTTGACCTCTCTCCTACAATGAATGTGCCATTGCATCAAACTTAATCTTACTATTTGATCTACAAATTAGAAGAATTAAATAATTAGTGATCATTTATACACACAATCCCCCCCAAAAATGAAATCTCTCTCTCTACCTCTTTATAGATCACATATATATAACTGAGAGACAGAATGTGTATGAGAGAATAACCCTATTTAGTAAAGAGACCTACTCTCTCATGGGGTTTGAATAGGGTTCTGTTGATTAGGGTTAAGTACCCACTCTAACAATTATAGTTACCCGGCGCTAGATTACCCACAAAAGGGTAATAAAATTTCAGAACCCAATGAAAAAAATTATTCTTTATGAATACTTTTATGAATATTTTATGAATATTTCTTTTTTTTTATTCTCTTGTTATATATACATTTATATAAACATACATTTATTTTATATATACCAAATATTGATTGTTGTTCAGTAATTAAATAAAATTTAAGACATGAATTGGTAATAGTTAACTTATTTTTTATTATTTTTATATAAATTAATATAATGTTAATTACTAAATTTCCTAATTTGTTCCTTCTTGTTCTACTGTTGTTTGTATTTTATAATTTATATATTAATTGACTATATATTTATTTATTAACTTAATTGCTTACTTACCGACAATATCTGTGTCTTTTTTGTTTTTTCTTTGATTGCAGTTAATCAATTTATATACATATCTAAAATAGTTGGGAAAAAAGTTTTTGAATCTCTCATCATTTACGCACTCTGTTAAAAGCATGCCAAATTATAAACAGACTGCTATTTTGTCGGTTCATGACAAAACAGGTCTATTGGATCTAGCAAAAGGTCTTATTGAAAATAATGTAAGAATATTAGCCTCGGGTGGTACTGCTCAAATGGTGAAAGAGGCAGGGTTTCCTGTGGAAGATGTCTCAGATGTCACCCATGCCCCAGAGATGTTGGGTGGAAGAGTGAAAACGTTACATCCTGCTGTGCATGGTGGTATTTTAGCAAGAAATTTAGAAAGTGATGAAGATGATTTGAAAAAACAAAATATCGAAAAAATTGATTTTGTTGTTTGTAATTTATACCCTTTCAAAGAAACGGTCACTAAGATAGGTGTGACCGTTGCAGAAGCCGTAGAGGAAATTGATATTGGCGGTGTTACATTACTTCGTGCAGCAGCTAAAAATCACTCAAGAGTCACTATTCTATCAGACCCAAATGATTACGCTGTGTTTTTGAAAGATTTATCCAAAGATGGTAAAATTTCTCAGGATTTAAGAAACACTTTGGCATTAAAAGCTTTTGAACATACTGCGGATTACGATGCTGCCATCGCGGATTTTTTCAGAAAGCAGTACTCGGAGGGGAAATCACAATTACCTCTACGTTATGGTTGCAATCCATACCAAAGACCAGCTCAAGCTTACGTATCGTTACAAGATGAATTGCCTTTTAAAGTACTATGCGGTACTCCTGGTTATATCAATTTATTGGACGCATTGAATTCATGGCCACTGGTTAAAGAATTGTCAGCTTCATTAAATTTACCTGCTGCTGCATCTTTTAAACATGTATCTCCAGCTGGTGCTGCAGTCGCTATTCCATTGACTGATATCGAAAAAAAAGTGTACTTTGTAAATAATATTGAAAACTTATCACCATTGGCATGTGCTTATGCTAGAGCTCGTGGAGCAGATAGAATGTCCTCCTTCGGTGATTGGATCGCTTTATCGAATATCGTCGATGTGCCAACGGCACAAATCATCTCAACAGAAGTATCAGACGGTGTTATAGCACCAGGTTACGAACCAGAGGCCTTAGAGATACTAAAGAAAAAGAAAAACGGGAAATATTGCATATTACAGATCGATCCTAATTATGAACCTGGTTTGATGGAAACTAGATCCGTTTATGGTGTTAACCTACAACAAAAGAGGAACAATGCCATAATTAATCAATATTCGTTTAGAGAGCTTGTTTCGAAGAATAAGAACTTATCTGAAGCTGCTATAATAGATCTTATTGTAGCCTCCATTACTGTCAAATACACTCAATCTAATTCAGTCTGTTTTGCTAGAAATGGGATGGTTATTGGTCTAGGTGCAGGTCAACAATCGAGGATTCATTGCACGAGATTAGCGGGTGATAAAGCTGATAACTGGTGGCTAAGACAACACCCCAAAGTTCTCTCTTTAAAATTTGTTAAAGGTCTCAAGAAGCCATCGAAATCTAACGCAATTGATTTGTACGTTACTAACCAGGTTCCCGAAGAAGGTCCCGAGAGAGAGGATTTTGAATCTAAGTTTGAAACAATTCCAGAACCATTGACCAATTCAGAAAGAAAAGAATGGTTATTGAAGTTGAATAATGTCAGTTTGTCATCAGATGCATTCTTCCCATTCCCCGATAATGTTTACAGAGCAGTTAGATCAGGTGTTAAATACATCTGTGCTCCTACTGGTTCTATCATGGATAAAGAGATTATCAAAGCAGCAGATTCACTTGATTTGGTTTATATAGAAAACCCTTGTCGCCTATTCCATCATTAAGATCTAAATAAATTACTAATGAACCCCTAATGTCAAAACTCTAATGTCTTTATTATCACTAAACTTGTATAAGATAATATAATTAATTTTTCAGTTTATAATTTAAACCAAGCATTTGATATACAATGAATTAACTATATAATCAGTATTAATTAATATTTATAATATAAATCATTCAATACAACAATTGTTACGTAATTTGAAAAATGTTAAAAATTGCAAGCGCAAAGCATTTTGGACTAAATATGTATCATAAAACTCTAAACTTAGAATAACGTTACTTAATGTTAAAAGATCATGAAATGTTCTCAGACATTGTGAATAACACTGTATCCATTAACTTCAGAAGCACAGGAAAAACACTTTTGAAAACCTTTATGTCCTAAACTATCTCTGCAAGCATCACAACAAACTACACACTTGCATGGCCATAACACAATAGATCTCTTATTAAATTTGCAAATTGGACAAATACTTTCAAAATGATCATCTATATCAATCTCATCGGTATCAAAATCATCAATTGATTTTTCTTGCGTGTTGTGAAAGAAGCGACGTTCCATGACTGTTTGTTCAAACACTTGTTCTGGGTATTTTGAACCAAACTGTAACCTAGTTATCATCTTATTATGACCATCTCCATCCCAAAGTTTCGACATGTGATATGGGCTTAATTCTTCGTTTTCGTTTGGCACTAATAAATCAATAAGTTCTTCCTTCAATTCCTCTATGTTGTCCTCTATGTACTCGTATTTGATATGTTTATCTTTGTTATATTTATGATTCAATTCTTCAAATAATTCATTATTAAAATCCTTAGTAACATCTTCATCCGGTAGAAGTAAATAATCACGTAATTTATAGTTTTCATCATCAATTGGCCTAGTCAAAAATTTTGTGTAATTTCTTTCAGTAATGTATAAATTCAAATCCTTAATCTTCTTGTTTCCATATTTTTTCTTGATTTTATTATCTCCTAATGGGCTATTGTTATTGTAACCAAAATACAAAAATGCACAGAATAACTTCTTTAGCGTAATTATAAGCATTTTTATTCTCAGTAATATTGATAAAGATGCACCTTTATCTTTTTTCCTATTTTTTAAATCGTTTGAATTTTGCTGAATAGACAAAAGCAAATCATCTGGGATCGTATGTACCTCATTTAAGTAACCACTTATCATATATTTACTATTCAGTTCGGGTATTTCAGTTGTACTATTTTTTTCTTGAGTTGTCATTAGAATATTTTCATTAGTTAAAATAAAACTGTTATTATCATAATTTATTGGGTTACCTCCATTACAAGTTATCAACAGTAAATTGTACAAAAATGATATAAACTCTTGTTCGGAGTTATATGATAGGTTTCCTTTAATATCATTGTATAACGTTATTGGTGATTTATTAAGCCTATAATCATTATTTCTTTTAAGTAAATTGATAAAAGGAACCAATAAATATCCAAAGCCCCATTTAGTTGACTGGATTGCAAAAATCAATGAAATAGCAAAAATTGAAATTATTTTCGTACTACACTTAAATAGTGTATACATAGGAATTGATAATATACCATACCTTGAAGCTTCATACAATAATGATAGCAATTGAACTATGCTAACAATCGAATTTTGTAGTAATCTGTAACGTCTCAGATTAAATAATTCAATTAAATGAATCATTATTCTATCGATAATAATAAAATCTATATCTAAAGAAATAAACCCATGTGAGTATTTCTTAAATATAGCATATGATACATTCATTGTATAAAGTTGTAAAGACAATTCTAATGTCGAATTATCATTCTTCTCTAAAATAGTGCTGTTTGTTGTGAAATTGTAAAAAAATTCAATACATTGGGAATACAGTAGCAATGCAAATGTCATTGGTAGATATACATCGGTAGATAGTACCTTTAGATACTGTATCTCCATAAAATTAATTTGCACTAGAGATTGTAATAATAAATATGACAAAGGTACGATTGATGAAATGTGTAATAACCATTTTGAAGAAGTAGGCAGGACTACCTTTGTAGATGTTGACTTCAAAGAAGACATAACAATTAATCTATTAATAAAAATGTATGATAATATTAAACCGGTAGCATAATTACTAAACAGATATAGTAGCACCCTTACAAGTGAATCTAAAAAATTTGGGACTTGAAATAATTTGTTGCTAATTTCAAATATAGGTAATATTATATTGTTCATCATATAATAATATAAATACATGAACAATTTTGAATTTTTAATTGATTTAACTATACCACCATCTACTCCCATATCGAAATTATTAATGTTGTTTAACTTATCTGTAATATTCTCTGATGCAAAATAATTAAAATAGTATCTAAAATGATTCAAGTCAGACATTATAAAATAAAATTTGTAGAGTAATCGATAATTATTTTTCTATTTTTTTTTTAACAGTAGATTGGGATAAACCATGTGCAAACTATTGATCTAGTGAATTAATATTAAAATGGTATTCTGATATTGAATTTCCCGATTTGATAATATCTCAAAAGCTAGACCCCAAAGGCTTTAACAAATTAGATTTATTAGTGTAACTTGAGTTCGAATTAACTCTAACACTAGCATATATTACAATTTATGTCTAAATCAATGAGTTAATTGATCAATATTCATTTAATTGTAATTGATTTCCTTAATTTAAACGAATATTATTATATAAGAAAACATACTCACAATGTGAAGTCACATGACCGATATAAAGCCCTTTTATTTTTTTTTATCTTGTAGTAGTAATTTGCTTGGTTTTCTTTTTTCTTCCAAACTTCTTTAAATTTCTTTAAAATTTAACAACACAACAAATGAAAAATTAAAAGAAAAGCCTTCTAAAGTTT
>JAJLTH010000112.1:23494-34406 GCA_030568035.1 Tetrapisispora nanseiensis
GTTGTTATTTTTTTTTTTTTTTTTTAGATTCTACACATTCATTTTTCTATCAATATTTGTATCTGTATTTTGTTAACAAACTGAGATCTGGTCAATTTCATTTATGGTTGCAATTTGAAAGAGTATTATTGAGCAAATAGAAGTGGATTATAACCAATATGGACATTAAAGATAGAACCAATGAGTTTCAACAATGTGTGCTGGTGGTGAAAAAGCAAAATAAAAATTTGATACAAAATGATAATAAAAATACAAGTAACAATAATTCGAGTCAAAATAATTCCTCAAATGGTAAGAAATCAGAATTTCAACTAAAAGCATCTGGTATAGCTCATGAAATTTCAAGCACAGCTCAATTGTTATCAAAACTTGCTATATTAGCTAAAAGAAAACCAATGTTCAATGATAACCCTGTAGAAATTGCTGAATTGTCATTTCTGATTAAAAGAAAAATATATTCGATAGAGCAAAGTTTAGTAGAATTAAGCAAATTTCAAAGAGCAAATAAAAATAATATCACAGGTACCAACACAACCGATTCAAAAGATGGTCCTGTACTACACTCGAGAAATGTCATGAATCTATTAAATACAAAGATGAAAAATATATCGGGTGATTTTAAAAACGTCTTAGAGGAGAGACAGAGATTAGAGATAGCTAATAAAGAAAGATGGGCAAAACTTTCAGTGGATGCAAGTGAAAATAATACAAAAAACAATAGTGGACGTGCTGATGCTCAGAATACATATGAAAGTAATGATCTAACATCGTATAATAGTTCAAATCCATTTTTATCAAATATCATTGATGATGATTCTAATAATACAACATATAGCAACAAATCAAATAAGAATGATAACACATTGATGTCTTTGTCTCAAAACTCCCAATCGTTATTATTACAAATGGAGGAAGGTACAATGGACAATGCATATTTACAAGAAAGAGATAGAGCGATGGAGACTATTGAGTCTACCATTCAAGAAGTTGGTGGTTTATTCCAACAATTAGCATCTATGGTTCAAGAACAAGGTGAAACCATTCAAAGGATTGATGAAAATGTCAATGATATTGATTTAAATATCACCGGTGCCCAAAGAGAATTAGTTAAATACTTTGATAGAATTAAAAGTAACAGATGGTTAAGTGTGAAGATTTTTTTTATTATCTTCGTTTTTTTCTTGCTATGGGTATTGGTTAATTGATTTGAAGGTATATCTACAATTTTATTAATTATTAAATAAAAATCATATAGATAATATATCTTATTATGTAATTGGTTTTTTTTTTAAGCGTAGGTAACAAAATGTCAACATTTTTCTTAATGATTCCTGACGTTTTAATATATAGAAATTATATGTATTTCATGTCTCGTCATAGACAAGAGGCATAGTAATATCAGTTACATTGTTCAAAATCCCGTTTTGATTTTGGATCTTCAATGAATATTGTTAAGTATGTGATTAGATTATTTTAAATGTAATGTTTGTATATATATATATATATATATATATATATATATATTTATATATTTATAGGCAGGCGAATGAGTTGTGACAAAGAACTACAGTATAAACTGTCCAAGTTCATAATTTTGTTAGGTTAATTATAATTATTATTTTTCATACTTATGAATATGTTGTTGTTCTTATCAGAGACCCATTTCAGCTTGTAATTCTCTTAATGCACGTTCGTCCTCGTCCTCCTCTTCCACTGGTAAAGTTGATTCCTTTTGAGTATCCTCACTGATTGAAAAAGATTTCAATTTTTCACTAGGCACGCTTGGCAAGTCCATTTTTGTTTCTTTAACTTCCATTCTCGATATATTTTCTGGTACCATTTGAGTAGTTTCTGCTTCTTGTTGTAGTAAATCCAATTCTTCATCCAACTCTTCATCATCCATTATGTCATTCATTCCTCCACCGACATACAAGGGTCTTGCAATAGCCTCACTAATTTCATCGCCTAATTCTACTTGTTCTCTTATATCATCCATTGTTTCGTCGACTTTATCAATATTTAAGCCATTGTGGATGGACTTCATTGCTTGAGAACCTTGTTTCATAGCCTTCATAGTCTCTAAATTCAAATTAGCATTTTCAATGGAAAATAATTGTTGTTCTAATGAGTTTATAGTATTCTCTAGCTTGTCTAATTGTGCTTCGTATATTTTTTTTTTTTTCAATGAATTTTTGGCTTGAATCTTATTACCTTTATTCAAAAAATTTTTGGCCTCAAGGACTTGTTGATTTATTTGGGTATTTAAATGTGTTTGTTTTTTAGTTAATAAGTTTATATGTTCCCTCAACTCCACGATTGCTTTCTTTGGCAAATCTTTTTGTTTAGCTTTGCTACCAGATGAACCACCAAATATATAGGACCACATCTTGTTTTTTTTCTTTGAATTTACTTTGCAATCCTTTCCGTTTATAAAAGAGCCTAATACAGAATAAAATTGCTAAATATAACTGAATTTAGTTATAGGTGTTAATGTGTTTGCGTGTATACGTGTGTATGTATATATCTGCTTGATCCAGTGTTTGTTATATATTTAAAACGTGTCAATATAGAATCTGCTAGAATAAGTTTTGTTATTCAAATCTGATCAAAACTAAGAGTTTATTTAATTATCTAGATTTTCTAATTTTGTTGGTCCTTGTTATTTATATTATCGTTTTATCCTTTTTTTTATTAAAAATTTAATTTTAATTTTTTTTTCTTTTTTGATAAAAAAATTCCAAAATGACTTCCAAAGAAATTTTTATAAAAAAAAAAAAAAAAAAAAAAATGCTTCAAATTATTAAGAGCCTCCTAAACAGTGGGCAACTATGTTAAGATATAAGGTCAATTAATGAAAAGAAATATTATAGCATTTGATATAATAATCATCTGAAGTTTGTAAAATATATAAATATATAAGTGAATAAATATGAACTACGGTTGTGATGTTTCCGTAACTCTAAAACTAAGAAATTAATTATGAAGACTCATAAATTATATGCTCTTTCGTTGTTAATATAAGAATTTGAATTATAACTTTTGAACTGATTAGTGAGTATTGACGAACTGGCGACAATGGTCTGAATTCTTCAGGTATATTCCTATTTGGGAAATTAAAGAAATCTAAATATCTATATAAGTACAGCTCTGTGGCTACGTTGTTGTTGTTGTTGTTGTTTTTTTATGTGAACGGTGTGTATAGTTAGTTATCAATCTTTCAATTGTTTTTGTGTCATGTTGTCATAAGAGCAATATACATCTATTATAACGATTGTAAAGATTGTAGAGTGATTACTTTTTACAATATAAAAAAACCATTGTCATTAAAACCATTTGGATCTTTAGTCATTACTTTATATAACTGTCCACTTCTTGGTAAAAGATCTGAAACTTCATGCTGCAGAACATTCTTGTCACATGGATTATCATGGTCAAAAATTTAGTTAGCAACAATGTGAGTCTGTCACATCACACACATAAAAATAAACAATTCTCTGAAGTTGTGAACATGTTTCCAATAGTTTCCTCTTGTGTTTTTTAATAATTAAAATAATAATAATTGCAATGGCTTCCTGATCTTTATGTTTATATATATAATACAAAAAGGGCGATGCTTGTAGTTCCTTCGTAGTCAAAAAAAATACGAGAGCATAAGAAAGAAAATTCATCGTATATTTAAAATTGCTAGATTTTTAAATTTAATACTAATTTAAATAAGAAGACACTATTAAAGTTGTAAATATTTGTTTGGTTTTTGTATATTAACGTTCAATATATAATATAACAAGATAATACATAATATATAGGGATTATAAGTGTTAGATATATCATACACTAATCAAGAAAAGCAATTTTAAGTTCACATACCGACTATGATACTGCCATTCCTTAGTCGTTTAAATATTACCGACTATTTAATTATAGTTATGGTGTATATTGAATTTGTAATATCATCTATTTTGCAATTAATCCCAACAAAACTTATAAATTCTATATCATGGTTGTTCCAACATCTGTTCACTAGTAATCCTTCAGTCGACTTGCCTATTAATGAAGTGCCGTTAGATACGAAATTAAGGTTGGCCTCATCAATTCATGATATGTGTGAGATTTTTAATATTGAGGTGGAAGATTATTTAGTGAGAACAGAAGATGACTACTTACTAACTATCCATAGAATTCCACCACGTAAAAATTTACAAAAAGATGGTGTACCTCCCAAAGTCGCTTATTTGCACCATGGTTTATTAATGTGTTCGGACGTTTGGTGTTGTAATATAGAAAGAAATAAAAATTTACCATTTGTTCTACATGATCTAGGTTACGATGTATGGATGGGTAATAATAGAGGTAATAAATATTCAACTGCCCATGTCTTTCTGCCACCAGGTTCACCAAAGTTTTGGAATTTCTCAATAGATGAATTTGCTTTCTTTGATATACCAAACACAATTAATTATATTTTAGAAAATGTCAGTGCTGAACAAGTAACTTGTATTGGATTTTCCCAAGGTTCTGCACAAATGTTTGCTGCATTATCCATTAATCAAAAGTTAAATGAAAAAGTTACTCAATTTATCGCCATAGCGCCAGCAATGACCCCACATGGTTTGCACAATAGAATTGTTGATAAAATCGTCAAAGCTACCCCTAAATTGATGTATTTATTCTTTGGTCGCAATATTGTATTACCATCGGCCACTGTTTGGAGAAGAACTCTACATCCAAAACTTTTTAACACATTAATTGATGTTGCAAATATAATGTTATTTAACTGGACTTCAAAGAACATCTCAACGAAACAAAAAAATATTTCATATTCAAAATTATATTCAACAACATCGGTTAAATGTATTGTCCACTGGTTTCAAATTTTAAGGTCTCAAAAATTTCAATTGTATGAAGAACCAGATGACATGTTTAACTCTTTATCAAAACCATATTTAATCCCAGTTTTCCCAACTAGAACGAATATTAAAGTCCCAATCTTATTAATTTATGGTGGTGATGACTCCCTTGTTGATATCGATGTCATGAAAGCTAATTTGCCAAAAAAAAGAGTTTTCGATATTAAAATTGACCATCACGAGCATTTAGATTTGATATGGGGTACTGATGTTGACTATTTGGTTATAGATAAAGTTTTGAAATTCATGGAGTTTTTTACACCAGTCGAAGATCCAAGCTATAAGTTATTGAGTAGTTATTTTAATTCGAATAATGTCAAGAAAATTGCTTCTGCTAATTCCTCTAATACAATCAAATATGTCCAAAATCAGGGAAGCTCAAGAAAAAACTCAGTTACTATGGGAACAGCATCAATAAAAAGTCCTGTAAGTTTCTCTAAACATTCTCTTGCTGATAGAAATTCAGAATTGAAAAGATTCATAACAAATGAATCTAGAAATGGTGATTTGATTGAGGTACCAGAGGTTAGGTCAGACACATCATATTCATCTAGTTCTGACAATGATGCAGATATTGAAGCAGTAGAAATTCAAAGGCAATTATCTCAAAACCTAAACCAGCCAGCTCAAAGTAACTCTGAGTTAGAATTAACAGCATCTGTAATGAGTTCGATAAATAACTAAACTTTTATTTATATAGAGCTTATCATAATATTAAGATTATTAAATATAACATTAGTGTTGCAAATTGATCATCTAATAAATATTCAATTGCATTTCTAATAAATATTACAATTTTTAATATTTTCAAATTGAAATAAAACAGATTATCTATTTTTAGGAGTTTAAATATATGTACAAGTGATATATGAATTAAAAATAATTGTAAAGTTCTATGATGAGTTTTAGATATGTCGTTATGAGGTTGATATTCCATATTTTTAAACGTAAATAAAGCGCATCTTAAAGGGTGCATTTGGAATAAGTTGAATAAATGCAATGGGAAACATTAACTAAAAACCTTCTGGATTGGTTCTTTGGGATAATTTAGTCCATTTTGGAACTTTGTGAACACTCTTTCTATACCCAGGAGATTTTCTATTAAATACAGTATATTTATCTCTTGGCAACATTTCAGACTCTTTTGGGAAAATCGAACTATCATTAAGTGATGCTATTAATCTATTATTAGGTGGGAAAAGAGTTTTCATTTTCATACCTTCCTGGTATGATATAGCTTTGCTCTCGCATGTTTTAAGATGTAAACCTAATGTTATTTCCTCGATATTTTTATCGACTACTTTTAATCTATTCCTTAACCTTTGTTTCTGTGGTCTTGACATTCTCCAAGGATTCTTCCATAATAAACCACCCAATAAGGAATTTGTTGGTTTAAAAGCTCCAAACATTTCTTATTTATTATTCAGTAAATTATATATAATATATGTTATTGGATATCCAATAATGAAACTTCAAAAGATTGATAAATAAATTTTTGGCCAATTAATTGAACTGCTGGTTAAAGTCTTTTGTAAATTCTAGAGTTCACAACTTACTTAAATATTTGTTTACAAAACAGTGTCTTTAAGTTTACTTTATTTTGGAATATTATTTATTAATCAACAATATAATCTGTTTATAGATTTTTATTTTATTAAAATCTCAAATTTCAGGATTGTTTTTTCAAATTTCGAATATGAAAATTCTAAGGAAAATATCATAGGAAAATAAGATTAAAAAAAATATCTTCATCGTTTAAGAAGGAAATTACGATTAAAATGTTTAATACTAAATTTGTTTGACTATTACACTTTATATCAACTAATTGAGCAGTTAGTAAATCAACTATTCGATTAATTCATAAGAAAAAAATGAGTGATAAGAATGAATCTGAAGGCAAAAGGTTACCAGTCTGGGTATTAGCTCCAAAAGATGATATGGAAGCTCGTAAAAATTTAAAAACATATGCATATGATCAATGTAGAGAACATATTGAAGCCATGGTTGAATGTAGTAAGGCAAATGGTATTAAAGTTTTTCCAACATGCAATGAACAACGTGATAAAATGGCTGAATGTTTATTGTTTTATCAAGTGGATACGAAATATCTAGATGAACAAAGGGATAAGGTGGTTGAGAAGAAAATTCAATTGGCCCTGGATAAAAGTAAAGAACAAAAATAATACAAATGGAAAAATAATACAAATTTTATCTTTATTTACCTTTTGAAAAAGTTACAACTTTTTAAAATCGATTATTATTATTATTATTATTATTATTATTATTATTATTATTATTATTCATATACATAGAGAAAATTATAGTCAAAATAATGCAAAAATAGATATCATAAATACATGTAAATAAAATTTAAAGGATATAATTAAAAGTATCAATCTATTTTAAACAAATCTTTGAACTACTGTATGTTAAATTTAGTCAAAGTTATTATGCAATTTTAATGAAGGGATTTTGAATTTCCTGAAAGTCGCAGTTTAGCCAGCAAAAAAGGATTAGATAAAGTTGGAAATTGCGCTACTTCGATATCTTCATCAAAATTTTGATAAATTGGTGATGAAGGATACAATGTGCATTCAATTGATTCTTCATCGAAATTTTGAATTTTGTCTTTATCGTTGGGTTCTTCAGATATTAATGTAAGTTCACCTCGTTCAAGAAGATCGAATGACCAGTGTATATCGGAGTCAGCACAATCTGCAGTTGATCTATTAATCTCGATGGATGCATTATTATCATTGTTTCCTATTAAATTGTCAGCTTTAGCGTTGACGATCTTAGTTGTCACTATGTCAATATTATCATCTATTGATTGAGTCATGACTATTTTATTTGGTTGGGAAGCCGGTTTGAAGATTTTTCCTAAGCCATCTACTTTATTATAGTTGGTGTTTGTCTTTGAAGAAACTTTATTCTCATACAGGTTAATAAATTTTTTTGGTTTTAAATTTTTTTGATATCGCTGAGCATTGCTGTCGCTTTCCTTATATGAGTAAAATTGTCTTAGTTGTAACAATATATTTGAAGAGTTTTTAACTGTTGTGGTCTTTACTTTTTTGTCTATGGGAGTTAGCTTATCAACAGTTTGTGATGCCGAACACTTTTTTGTAAATTTTTTATGCTTACTCTCAATTATATATTTCTTAATAATATCAAAGGAATTTATTATTTCAATTTCTTTTAGGCAGAATCTTTTTCTGGACAAAAACTTAAAATTAAAAAAAACGATTCCACATGAATTCTTTAAAATATATCTAAACTCTTCATTTACGGAGTGAGAAATTTTACCATCAATGTACCAAAATATTACACCATTCAAAGATTGGAATGAACTTTGTTGAATGTCACCTCTAATAGATATAAATTTTAAAGAATATTCGTCAGAGATATCATTATTGTACTCGATTATGTCGTAATTCAGATAATTCGAATCTGCTTCAAAGCTTTTGCAATAAGCTTGTATTACTGTTAGGTTCTGGTCAAAAATTTTCAATAGTTTGGTATTGTAAAAATTTCCTTCACTAAAATTGACGTCACTGTTATATATTTTATATTGTACCTTTCTGTTAATTACAATATATTGGTAAATATTTACCCAACCGATCTTCAAAATCCCGTCATTCATAAACAAATTAGTTTCGTTGTTAGATTTTATCAGTATAATAATACCATTTTTAAATTTAGTGTCATTGTTTAGTTTCATGAAATTTTTGTTACTTAATGAATTATCATAGCACTGTCCAGAATCATTAAAATAAGAACAAAGTATATTAAAGTAACATTGATACTTCCCTAGTCTCTTTTGTATGTCTCTTTCCGTTTTGTTCATATAGTTGTCATTCATGTTTTGTGTGTGTATTTTATTCCCAATAACATAAAGAAATGAATAGCCGCCAGCATATTGATCTGAGAAAATGTTCACCTTTGAGCAATTGTTTCTAATTAAAATGTCAAGAGTGTAGAAAACAGTTGACAGAATAGTTTCGTTCATGCTATTATTAAGTGTATTTGCCTTATGTCATTTGTCGATAAAGAAAAAATAAATCATTGTATTTGTACTTTTTATATTTATTTATCTACATTTACCTATCTACATATATATTTTATGACATATATAAAATATAATAAACTGGTAATTTTCGCCAATATATAAAGATCGCAGACGGAGCGGCAAAATTATTCTATCGTTCCCTATTTTATCAATGATCGTGCTTAATGAACAACAAGATTAAATTAGAATCATGAGATTTCATAGTCAAATAAACAACTAATGGACAGTTACTCAAATTGACACCTTGTATTACATCTAGAAATAATTGGTGGGGAAAAGACCTTATATCTCTGGGCAATAGAGCGTTATCATTCAACTTTAGGTGTGATAACCACTTGAAACTTTTGATTGAATTATATACTATGTACTGTTTAATCTTAACTAAAAAAGAAGAATAAAAAAAATGTAAAATAAAAAAATTTGAACATATTTTGGTCATTGAAAAGATAAAGAATATACAGACTTGCTTTAATAGTGTAAATTATATTTTTTTCTTTTTGGAAAAAAAAAAACTATTATTCTAGGTTGTAAAAAATAAAGAATATAGAGAATTTGGGTTATATTAAACTTGGGTTCGAATTAAAACAAAAATGATTTTGATTTTGATTCAAACCAAAAAAAAAAACAAACAGTAGATTGTTTAAATTAAGCGTTGCTAATATCACCGGCAAAGATACCCTGCTCTCTTTGATCATCCCATTTGGCGACCCAATCAACTGGGCATAAAGATGAATAAGTCTTCCAGAATACCTTACATGGAGCAAAATCTTCACCTTTTATATTGATACATTTGTGATAATCGACATAAGATTGCCAGCAATGTTTAGTTTGGTTTTGGTTTGGAAATCTTGGATCGAATCCAACAGTTTGTAATTGAGGTTGTGATGTAGTTTGAGGAGCTTCAGCTTGTTCGGACATAGTAGAGATATTGGTATTTTGTTTGAATTGTAAATGTAATTCTTTGTATTGTTCTACCTTCACAATTGAAATATAACAATAGATGAGAGAAACTTTTAATTATAACAATACTAATAAAATATAATAAAAGTATTTAAAAAAAAAAAGATTAAATAATAAGAATATTTAGATAGAATGAAAAGAAATAAAAAAAAATATTATATATGAAATTTTAAGTGAAAAATGAAAACTTACAAATTGAAAATTTCAATTAATGTTTAAGTATGGAGAATTAATTACTACCATATTCACATATTCACGTATTATATATATATATAATATATATAGTTACATTGTTGTAATTCATACAATCAAATTAAGTGTCAAACTATTTGTTACTTGAAAAAAAATAAAAAAACATCAATAATATATAATCTATCCCATAATATAAATGAAATGGTCCATTTACAAAAACAAAGAGATATCTAACTATATTAGAGTAGTGTAAATTACAACGAAATATATGCCGGGAACAGAGAAAAGAACGAAGAAACTTTCAAATTTGGGTTATTGGTTGGTTGAGAGCCGAAGAAAATGTCAGAGAGTTCTTATTTTCTTGTTTTCTTTCTTCGTTGTATTGATTGATATTTGGAGGATGGGTGAGGGAAGAAAATATTTGGTAGAAAAGGGTTGTGGCAGGCTGGTGTTTGTGCAGGGTTTTTTTTGTATTTGTTACCTTTCTGTAAATTGAATGAAAAGAGAGAAAAGATGAAGAAGAAGTAATTTTGTAAATTGAGGCAGTAAGAAAAAATCTTGTCAATTGTAGAAGAATTGCGTAGTACAACTAGATCTGTGTTGCTTTTCTTTTTCAGTTTTTCTTCAAGAATAATTTAAAGTAGTTTAACTGCAGTTAATTTATAGTTTGTATGCTTGGTACCAGGCTATCTCTGTCCTCTTCTCACTTTTATCGTCTTTATTGTTTTCTGTAGGCTTTCTCTCAGATTCACTCAATGCTCGTTCGAGTTAATTTTTTTTTTTT
>JAJLTH010000113.1:0-34286 GCA_030568035.1 Tetrapisispora nanseiensis
GGGGTGGTGGGTTTGTTGGAAAATTAAAAAATAATGTTCGGGTTTGGGGGGTGGGGGAGAAAAGGGATGGAGGAGAAAAAGTAGGGGGATAGTCTCTAATGCATGAAAAACATAATATATGGTGGTATATTATAAATATTATATAGTAAGTAAAGAATATTTGTATGAGGATTTCAAAGTATCAAACAGCATATATATATGTATATATATATATATATGTATATACATTGGGATTTTTTATGTTGCCTTTTTCTTTTTTAAGAATTACTATACAACTTTTATTCGAACTGTTTCTTTTGATACTCTATTTTTTTAAACATATGATAATAAAATACGGGGATGTTAAATAATTTATTGGTTGTTTTGTTCTTATCTTTAAATGTTTTAATTAATAAAACTAATTTATTAATTTCTCTCCTTTATATAATTTTACTATTTGATAACTATTGTAATAAATAGTTAAACTTATATATATATATATATAAAAGTTTATGTAGTTGTGCGAAAACTATTGATATTCATCACTACATCGAAGTTTGATATACTTATTATATTCATTCTTTTATATATTAGTTCTTTGATAAGTTTTTTTGGTTTAAACTATTTCTCTATATTCTAATATATATTGCATAATAACTGAAACTGATTTATTATATTATACGTTAGAGTGGAGGTATCACAAATTTTAACCAAACTTTGATACCATTGACTGAGAAAAAAGTAACATTTTTATTTGGTTTTCCTTCATATTTCAAATTTATTATTCTTTTATTTTTTTTTTTTTTATTGTTAATATTCTTTGTTGCATTGTTTGTTTTCTTCCTTTTCCAACTTGTTCTATTCTCCACAGATGCCATTTTTAAAAACAATACTCTATTATGTATATTAAAGCAAGTACGAAGAAACCCTTTTCATACGGCAATGGCACATATGATGGTGAAGTCATAACTGATAAAAACATAGAGAAACGTGGATTGGTTAATGATGTCTATAGCAGTGCAAATGATAAGGGGCTTGGGGTTGATATTGATCGAGGCGGAGATGTGAGTGTAGATGTAGGTACCGGTGTAACGGTAGAGGTACCAAAATCTCTGACATTTTTGAATAGACCACAAAGAAATAGAAAACTATCTGAATCGTCATGGAATGGTGATTCGGAGCTTTTGAGAAATACAAATATGAATAAAAGGAGGGTTGAAGCCATGGTGGTGACGGATACGATACGTTCAGATGATCAAAGTGAGAAAAAAGTAGACGGGGCAGAAGAAAAGGAGTTTTATAAAAATGTTTCAGATAGCATAGCTGAAATTTCTAATTTATCTTTAGCTACAGATTTGGAAAATGAACGTTTGCCATTTGCTCCAGTGTACAAGAAATCGGGTGAATTGGTGAAAAGTTCTTTAAAGTACAGATCGAAATCCTTGCCTTGTACTCCAAATTCAGAAGCAATGAAGGATGAGGACAATTTCTTATTGAAAAGAAATCCAAGAAGAAATTTAACAAGAAGTAAAAGTGTTCATTTTGAACAAACTACCCCAATCGCATATTTTGATAAAGATGAGAGTCCGTTAGATATAAGCTCGCAAATTTTGGATTTCCTAAAATTAAACGAGGATAACCATAATAACTTATGCATTAATACAGTAGATAAAAAAAATTATACCTACGGTAATACCTATGTGAACGGATATGAACCTACTAATGATAATTGCAATTTCGAATTAAATAATAATTCTTTCATATTCAATAACAATACTAGTAAAACTAATGATTATAATAATAATAATAATAATAATAATAATAATAATAATAATAATAATAATAATAATAATAATAATGTCAATAATGAAACAAAACACGGCACAACCTTTGGAGATATTACAACAGAAAAGGCAAACGACGCAAAAAAAGTCCTTCGCAAAAGCAAACTGCAGTCAGAATTATTTAATAAAATTAAAAATGAAAATTTAAACAAATACAATTTAGGTAATCGAGATGGAATTGATAATAGAGGGAAAGATTTAGTGTTAGAAAACGAGAATTTCCCAATACTTACGAGACTCAAGAGAAAGGATATATTAAAGATAAATCTTTTTGTTAAATTGGTGGAGAGCAACAATGTTTTCTTAGAAGAGTTACTCATTAAGAGGAATGTTGGGAGTGATGAGACGAACGATAAGTTTAATATGTTTAGCAATGTGAATTTCCTAAGTGGGAAAATTTTTGTAAAGAATTTAAGTTATAAAAAATGCATAAAAGTTCGATACACATGGAACAAATGGATAACGTATCACGAAACAGAAGCTATGTATAATTCAAATGCGGATTCTATTCTACCTTGTACCAATATGGATATATTTAGGTTTATTATCGATTGCAATAACCTAAGGTCGAATTGTAAGAATATATTAGAATTATGCATTCATTATATTTCAGGGGATAATAAAGATAACACATATAATGAGTATTGGGATAACAACAATGGTAAGAATTATAAAATTGCAGTATATAAATTAAAGTAGCTTAATATTCTTATATCTCTATAATAATGCATAATGGCATAAAAATAAGATGGCAAGGATTATTGATAAGAATCTTTTAGAATTAAAAATTTTTTTATATATGTCTAAAATATAATTTATTGTTTAGTTTTCTTTAACCAAGTTAAGCAACTTAAGCAATATAATTTTTTTTTTTTCAAATATGGTATTAGATAATAACTAAACTATAAAAATACAAGTACTTCTACAAGGGAAATGACACAATTCATGAGAATACCCACAATTATTAAGATCATTTTTCCCATCATTAATTACTTTTGAATATAAGAAGACATCAATGTAACATTTAGTAGTATTTTACCTTTGGAATGAATATATAAGTTTCATGTATATAAAATCACATGATCATTAATTAGTTTTGTTTTTTAAGTATTCATCATAATATAATATAATATAATATAATATAATATAATATAATATAATATAATATAATATAATATAATATAATATAATATAATATAATATAATATAATATAATGTATGAAGCCACCTTCCCTTGTTTCTGGGTGAATGACAACGATCCAATTGCCTTCCAAATTAAATTGAACAGTAAAAAAATAAGCAGACCAACAAGAAAACAACTCTAAACACAACTCCGTAATAAAATTTATCACATAATCTCACTTCACCAAACTAAACTAGAAAAAAAAAAAAAATACAACTGATAATAATGTGATCCAATTTTCTGCGGTACCTTCTTATTCATCGCGCTAATTTTTTCAGAAAAAAATACACACATATATAATGTAAAATCCGTTAAATTTACAGACACATTGTTTTCATTTGTTGGTACTGTGTACTTTAAAGTGCATAGAGTAAATGCTGTAGCAACGGTAGACACTTCTTTTTTTTCTTTTTTTTTTCTCTGATAGTAATTATTTCTAGAATGTTAGAAAATCTCAGAGAAGGTGGTATCTGCTCATATATATATATATATATATATATATATATATTTTATGCTTGTTTAATTTGGTTGGACACTTACTGCACAGAGAGCTTTTTTTGGATACGTAACTTGTTATTTCTTGTTCTGTCTCTCTTTTAAGGCTAATATCTCAATAGTTGTTACTTGTTTTTCAATTGAACTGATGTAGGTAACTTTCAATGTAAAACTGAGATAAGATCAATTCAATCCGATAAAATCGATAACACGGTGAATACAGTAAATAGAACGTACAACAGGAGGTAACTTCTTTATTCTTTTTTTTTTTGTGTCAACCAAAAAAAAAATAAACAGCAACAACAGAATTATCACAATAAAATTTTTTTTCATTTTCCTACGGTTATATTTCTTGTTTCTCTACCTGATATCTCTTGTCTCTCATTAAAGTACTTAGCTATCTATTGTATAAAAGTACCTCATAATTTTTAACACATTTCAATCATAAGAAACATATGTATCTAACAAGACAACCCCACTACAAGAATCATTACAGGTTTAACATAAAAAAAGAAATCAACTCATAATTCATAATCCCTCCCACTTTCTCTTTCCGATAATCATTCATTTTTTTATGTATGAAATTATTTATAGTGCAAAAAATGACAGAAAACAAAAAACAAAAAACAAAAACAAAAAACAAAATATACTCAAGAATATTACGAAATAAGAATTATGTGCCTGTGAAAAAAAGGCATACATTATTTTATGAAAGTATGTATAAGTAGTTCTTAATATTTTTTTATTCATCTTTCATTGCTAATGTTTTTGTTTTTGTTCATTCCTCTTTTGTAGCGCTATTCTTTTGTGTTTTAAAATGAAATTTCGAGATGAGTTGTATATTTATTTATTATTGTCAATTAACAATATACAACTCATCTCGTAATTTCTTATACTTTTTTTTTAAAGTCTTAGATTCTTAATTCTACTGATTATGTTATTTATGTTATTTATGTATATATTTTTTTGTTTGACACAAAAATTAAATTTGTTATGATTTTTTATTTGCTTGATTTTATAAGAATAACAGTGAAAAAACAATTCTCATTCTTCATTGACTTAAATATCCCAAGACAAGTGGTTTTAAAATATATCCCTCCATCCCTTGGTGTGTTTTAATCTATTTTTTTGAGTTAATAGCAATTATACGTTAGATATATAATTAATATTCGGTTCAAATGGAAAACTATAGATTGATGGTTTTTGTGATGTATATATAAAGACCTATTATAATTCAAAAAAAAAAAACAATTAATTACATATATTTTAATTATCTAATATTTTGTTTTTTATATTTGTATTTACTTATGTTTAATATTAAAAATATATAATCTCAAACATAACATAACATCACAAGACAAAACAAAACAATTCACATTTTTATAATATAATCATCATCACAATGCAAGATTTCCAAGTTTTTTTAAGTATTTTCGCTACTTTATTTGTTTTTTACTACTCTGCTCATAGAAATGTCATGAATAGATATAAAGTTGACGTTCCAAATTTACAATAATTTTATTGTATGTCACAAAAAAGGTAATAATATAATATTACGAACAAATAGTAAAATATTTTTAGAACCGATTTCTTTTTTAAGTCTTTTTTTCACAACATTCATTTTTTGGGAAGGTCTTTTTGCTTTTTTTTTTCTTCAAATTTTAATTTTAATTCATCATTTCAATTCACATTTAAACTTTTCAACATTAACTTTTTCAATTCTTCCAATTTTATTCTCAACCCCAATTTAATATCATATAATAGTGCATTCTTCAAATAGAATATTTATACTTTTCGCTGGCCGTTTTTTATTTTCACTATGAAGCTGTTGATTTCAAAAAAAGCATTTAGTTAGAATAAGAAAATTACTCAATCCTACACATATGATTACTACATTATTATCATATACATGCTAGAGAAATTTCTTTTCCATTAACCAATTTAATTTTTTTTCTCATATCTTAATATCTAATTCACAAACATATATATATATATCTAAATTATTTAAATATATTTTAATACATCTGGTTTTTTTTTTTATTAATAATTTTATTGTTAATTTAGTTTTGTTGTAATTATATCATATCTAAGTGAAAATGTTCTCTAGGCTCATGTCGGTTCCTTTAGATTCAGCTAATTTCTTTCAAGTTCTGGTACACCAGTGTAATTTAAATATTATGTATGTATATTAAAATATTATGTATGTATGTTAAATATTGCGATGACTTAACTATTGTAAAATCTTAACCCGAGTTTTAATTTCTTAATTTTTTTAAAGGAAAATAATTTATAGTGGCAGCTTAAACAATTGCGGTAGCGATGTAGCATTTCTCATTTCCCCTATAAACTCATATTTCAATACTGAAAAATGCGAAACTGAAATTCTAAAATATCAGCATAATATAATAAACATATTATATCATGCTGATTACAATAAAATAAAATAAAATAATATACATTTAATTACTATTTCTTATTTTAAACCCTCATTTTCTTCCTTTATTACTTTCTCTCTTAAGACATTTTTTTTTTTTACTAGTTTAATTTACCTTACTTTAATTGAATAATCAATCGATTGCAATCTTCCTATGATCCCTTTCTTTTCTTTTCTTATGTCTTTCTTTTTATATTCTCTCTGCTATTGAATGAAAATAAATTTAAAAAATAAAATCACTCTTATATCTTTTCAAAAAATATATATAAACAATGAATCAATTGTTATAACTCAATTCAACACAAATGGTCTTAATTTTATCTTTTTCTTGAGTTTACAATAATATTTTTAAAACAGCACAAAGGCTTGTCATTAGCTCTATTATTCATACTAAGTCATACAATTTCTTCTGGTTTCGAGTAGATTGATTAAAAGAATTATAGTAAACGCTAATTGAGATCCACAGATATACAAAATAATACACAGATATATATAATATACTTTACAAGAAATGTCAACGACTGTACAAACAACAAAAAAAAACAATATTGAACTATACACATCGAAATTCTATGCAACTTGCACACTGGGCGGTTTAATTGCTTGTGGTCCAACACATTCAAGTGTAACACCATTGGATTTAGTTAAATGTAGACTTCAAGTGGACCCAACCCTTTACAAATCAAATTTACAAGGTTGGAAGAAAATTATTGCAACTGAAGGTGGTATATCGAAAATTTACACCGGTGTAGGAGCAACTTTCATTGGTTATTCTTTGCAAGGTGCAGGTAAGTATGGTGGTTACGAATTTTTTAAACATTATTATTCAACTTTGCCATTTGTATCTTCAGATTTCGTTAAAAACCATAGTGTTTGGATTTATTTAGGGGCTTCCGCTACTGCCGAATTTATTGCTGATATCTTTCTATGTCCTCTAGAAGCAATAAAAGTTAAACAACAAACAACAATGCCACCTTTCTGTAATAATGTATTCCAAGGTTTCAATAAAATGTATACTAATGAAGGTATTAAAGGGTTCTATAAAGGTATTGTACCATTGTGGTTCAGACAAATCCCATACACAATGGTAAAATTCACTTCATTCGAAAAAATTGTTGAATCCATATACGCTAGATTACCTGTCAAAAAGTCCGAATTAAGTTCTTTACAACAAATCTCTGTTAGTTTTGCGGGTGGTTATTTAGCAGGTATCTTATGTGCAATTGTATCTCATCCAGCCGATGTGATGGTTTCTAAAATCAACAACGATAGAAAGGCTACCGAATCAATGTCTCAAGCAACAAAAAGAATTTACAACCAAATTGGGTTTAAAGGTTTATGGAACGGTTTACCTGTCAGAATTGTAATGATCGGTACCTTAACGTCCTTCCAATGGTTGATCTACGATTCTTTCAAGGCATATGTAGGATTACCAACATCGGGCTAAGGGTAGATTATCATTAAACATCATTAATAAAACAAATTAATCACAACTTAAAATTATGGATAATTCCATCAAACAAAATTCAAGAGTTTCATGTACATTGAAATTTAATAATTAATTTAACAATTGTTTTATTTTCTATATTCTTATTTAAATAACTGTACATTTTTAAAATAAAGTTACAATTCAATTTAAATCATTTTAGTGTTCCAATATATAACAGATTATTAAGAGATATACAGTAAATTAAAATCGCAATTATATGTAATCTACTTTGCAGAAGTCAATCAAGACCAGACGTTCTTCATTAACTCATCATCTTCTATATTATAGGATGACGTAGGCTTGCTATTAGTATTATTATTATTGAAACTGTTGATTTTATTTATATTGTTATTGATGTCGATAACATTGGCATTTGAATTGTTGTTATTATTGAATGATGCCGTAGATGCTAATGAAATTGATGAGGATGACATATTATTGTTCAAATTTGAACCCGAATGTGATGGCTTTGCGTACAACGATAGTATAGACTTCTTCAAGTCTTGTCTTTGAACGTTTACTTGCGGAGGATTACGGTTCACGATTGGATTTTGGATATTTAAACTTGAAGTGGAATTTCCATTTGAGCTCATTAAATTGTTATTTTTCTGGTTTGAAACTTGTGGAGTTACTTGGTTAGATTTGTTATTAATGTTAGAAGGCATTGTACCTAGGTTTTGTAAATCCAACAGACTGTTAGAACGACTGTTTGATAGGTTGTCATTTATATTATTAACAGTGTTCTTTTTAGGTTGTTGTTGCTGCTGTTGTAATGATGTTTGAGAGGAATGATTGCTACCTGATAAATAAGTTTCAGAAATAGTAGTATTAGCTAATTCTTCCATTTTTGTTGAATCACCTATCCATTTTTTGTACTCATATTTATTTTTGATGAAATTTTGCAATTTATTTGTATCATTGATATTAATTTTAACAGGTTCATTATTTTCATTTAATAACTTGTATTCATAATATTTATTGGCATTATCATTATTCTTAAATTTTATTAACATCATAATATTTTCTTCTTTCCAAGTATCTAAATCGACTGATTTAACTTTTGAAATATGTGTACCTAATGATCTGTGAATACCTGCACATTTAATACAAATAAAGACACCGAGTGACCACGATGCCCATCTTGGATGTGTTTGCGTTTTACAGTCTGAACATGTTGAGTTTCCAGGATCACGCAACAAAGCAGCCAATGCTTTTTTAATTTGTGGTGAAGTCGACATCGATAATGATCTTTATATAGCAGATATTCTGTTGTGTTTTCTTCGATGATTTTTCTAAGAACAAATTTTTATAAATATTATAAATCGATGGCAATTACATATACTTATTGAAATATATATATATATATATATATACATATACATATACATGATGAACTATATCAATAAATATCAACATACAATTAAGACTATTTATTATCACATTGAAACTTACTAAATTTTTCTATATGAAAGAATTATTTTTCATGCTACGACAAGCTCTTCGTGACAAATATTTTAAAAATTGAAAAAAACTATAAGAAACACATACATTAAAACCCATAATACTATGATAGAAAGAGAGAGCATTTACTGTTGTTAAAGTAAATTAATAACAAAACGAAATATGATATATAATTGTAAAATACTTCAAGAATTTAAATCTAGCAAGCATAATAATTGCGACTTAAGAGGGACAAATTTAAATGAATTTAAAAATTGAGAGAATGGGAATTTAGTTCAACCTACAGCATAAAAATTACAACCATTATTTTCTTACTTTCTTTAAAATAACAACTGTACAATACCAATTTAGTGGTAGTGGTATATATCAGTTTGAATGAGACGAGTATATACTTAAAGTCAAAACTTGTATTACGATATGAATAAGAAATTCTAGTGGTGCAATGGGTTTATCTAATTCGGGTAAGCCCATAAATAGTTGTTGATAATGGTTTTTAATAACCATTTAACTTTACATTCATTATGGATTGTTATTGTGTGGTGTATGTAGTAGCATTTACAAATATAATTATATATTATGAATTGGCTACTCAAAATTAAACTATGCATAATTTTGAAAAAAAAAACCAAACTCTCTCTCTCGAGTTTACTAAATTATATTCGAAAATATTTTTTCTTTTATTCTATTTCTAATGAAATGTTTGATGATGAAATAATCTGTTAAACCATATTGAAGTGACTCAAGAAATTATCATATTTCATAATGTTGTTCAATTGTTTGCTCGATCAATTTTTTTTCAACTATTATTATTCTGATTTCTTGTATCTCTATATATATATACACATTTCCCATTAAATTTCCAGTTCCTATTTTTAATTCTCTCTTAACTCAAAAGCTAAAGCTCTCTCTTTATTAAAACATCTCATCCATTATTGACATTACTCGGAATTTTTCACTTTTTCTTTTTTTTTATTGCTGTTGATATTTTTTTTCTTCTTCTCTTCTCTTCAATGAACGTTAACTGTCGAAATTTCTTTTATATGACTAATTATATAATTTTTATTCTTGTAATGTTTCAAACTGTTATTATTATGATTATTATATAAATCATTCTATTATTCTCAATTACTTATATTAACAATACTCATTACTTTATATATTGAGTCATATTTTTTAGACTAATAGTGGAGCAGTTCGTAACTTAATATATGATAAGTACTACCGATTGTAAGTGATTCTTCATTCCCTTAAAGGAAAATATTGATTATAACGTTGGATATATCCCATTGTGTTATTCCTCTTTCATTACATATTATTATTAGAATAAAATTTTTAAGATGTTCACTGATCCCAATGCCTCTACCAATTGGGTAGTTCAAAAATTCGGTGGTACTTCTGTCGGTAAATTTTCTGTACAAATTGTTGATGAAATCATCAAATATTATTCAGATGTCAATGGTATCAATAAAAATGTAGCAGTTGTCTGTTCAGCAAGATCCTCTTATACAAAGGCGGAAGGTACAACTTCCAGATTATTGAAGTGTTGCGATTTGGCATCTCAGGAATTAAGTTTTAGCGAAGTTATAGAAGTCATTAGACAAGATCATATCAGTAATGCTGAAAATTTAATTAATGACCCAGTCCTACAGACTAGATTAGTCGCTGATACAAATAAGGAATTAGATTTGGTTGTGAAATATTTAGAGGCTTCAAAAGTTTTAGGTGAAGTTTCAACAAGAACGATGGATCTAGTTATGTCATGTGGTGAAAAATTAAGTTGTTTGTTCATAGCTTCTTTATGTAATGACAGAAAATGTAAAGCAAAATACGTGGATTTATCAAACGTTATTCCTTCTGACTACCAGGCTACAGTCCTTGATAATACATTCTACACATTTTTAGTAAAATCTTTAAAAAATAAATTACAACCATTCATTGATTCAGAAGAAAGAATTGTGCCAGTGCTTACTGGGTTTTTCGGTTTAATTCCAATGGGACTTTTAAATGGTGTCGGTAGAGGTTACACCGATTTATGTGCTGCTTTAGTTGCCGTCGCTCTAAATGCTGATGAATTACAAGTATGGAAAGAAGTCGATGGTATCTTTACTGCTGACCCAAGAAAAGTACCAAACGCTCGTTTATTAAGTAGTGTCACCCCAGAAGAAGCATCTGAATTGA
Organism: Tetrapisispora nanseiensis; assembly: GCA_030568035.1. Lineage (NCBI taxonomy): Eukaryota > Fungi > Ascomycota > Saccharomycetes > Saccharomycetales > Saccharomycetaceae > Tetrapisispora > Tetrapisispora nanseiensis. The sequence goes on from JAJLTH010000113.1 coordinate 11,064, forward strand.
CATATTATGGTTCTGAAGTTATTCATCCATTCACGATGGAACAAGTTATAAGAGCAAAAATTCCTATTAGAATAAAAAATGTTCAAAATCCTAAGAATGATGGTACAGTTATTTACCCTGACAATGTAGCCATGAAGGGAGAAGCTACCCCTCCTCATCCACCAGAAGCTTTATCATCTTCTTTTTTTGAGACCAAAAGAAGAGGTGCCACTGCTATCACCACGAAAAATGATATAGTTGTCGTCAACATTCATTCAAACAAAAAGACTTTATCTCATGGTTTCTTAGCACAAATTTTCACAGTGCTTGATAGATATAAATTAGTTGTTGATTTAATTTCAACTTCCGAAGTGCATGTCTCAATGGCTTTGCCTATCCCAGATTCAGATTCTCAAAAATCTCTAAGACTAGCCGTTGAAAAACTTAAGAGTTCAGGTACCGTTGACATAATCCGTGGTATGTGTATCGTTTCTTTAGTTGGCAAACAAATGAAACAATATATTGGTATTGCAGGTACTATGTTCTCAACCCTAGCCGAACAAGGTATTAACATCGAAATGATTTCACAAGGTGCGAATGAAATTAACATTTCTTGTGTCATAGATGAGGATGATTCACTAAAGGCCCTTCAATCAATTCACAAAACATTATTAGATGAATCTGCTGAGATGCCATCATTCGAACATGCAGTTAATGATAGATTAGAACAAATTAAGAATTTAAGATTATAAAAATGAAAATACGGTTTACATTATCTTAAATTAATTAATCATTATTTATTATATTTTATAAGATAAATATCATATATTGAATTTTAAAAGTATAATTATATTTAAGTTTAAGTCAGATTTATTTATCAGAATCAATCATTCATTATTTACACAGATTGAAATAAGAGAATACTTAACATGGTTTAATTAGAAAACAAATATTTCGTCATCCATTTTAGAGACAGGTTTAGCTTTAGCAAAACCCAATGAAACAGCACACCTCTTAACAGAAGATACCATTGGTAAAGGCCCACAGATTAATAATTGAACACCTGGACCTGGTGCAGGTAGATTCTCTTTCATGACATCAGCAGTAATGTATCCAACACCACCAGCCCAATCTTCGGTTGGATTATCAACCATATAATGAATCTTAAATTGTTCTGGCTTAAATTCAACTAATTGATCCAATTTATTTTTCAATAAAATTTCATGCTCTGCAATATTACCATAAATCAATGAAACTTTAGTTTTGTCCTCTGGATTTTGAGCAATTGCTTTAATAATCTGATACATTGGAGTAATACCTGATCCACCAGCAACCATACCAAGCTCTTTACGACAGTTTGGTTTGTAGTCGTAGTAACCCTTTGGACCACTTAACTCAATTTCTTCATGAATTTCTAGCTCGTTAAATATCCTTGAAATGTTACCTTTTTCATAAGATTTAATCAATAATTCAAAAAAACCTCTAGAATCAGAATCTAGAGAAGTTGGAGTATATGATCTCATAATAGTTTTATCTCCAATTTGAGCTCTGACAGAGATATGTTGACCGATTGGTAAACCCAAAATGGCATCCTCAGTAGGTAACTTGAAACGGTAGACAGCAGAGTTATGAGAGACTACTGTCTTCTTAATTAGAGGAAATTTTTTGTATTCACCTTTCACTAGAGTAGTTTTTGGTCTAAATTGATTGCTTAAATGCTTCGTATAAAAAGTACCAGCTGCCAAAACTAAGACAGCTAGTATGACTTTAACGACGTTTTCATCCATTTCTAACAAATTCCAAATTTTGATGTGTGGTTGATTATGCCTTTGAAATTAATTATATCAATAACATTTTATAAAATGTTAAAGTAAAAGATTATTTAAACATTAAAGAAACTCTACTTCACTTCATATAATTAAAACCAAAAATTACCTTTTTATGATCTTAAATTTTTCAATCTCTCAATTTATTTTGTTCAATATAAAGCGAATGTTCAATAATCAATCGGTATTCGGATTTGGTCAAATAATTCTATATATGTTTTTTTAATTAATATAAATGAAATAGTCTGACATGAAGATAGAATTTTGAATGATCAAATTTAATCAAAGTACATTAAATAGTACAGCATTAATTATACAATATGCATTTATGTTATTTTTGTAATTACATGAATTTTGAATATTTATTAACTGGGTAATGCTTGAAGAAAAGCATTCTATTTAATAAATCATGCCCCCTTTTGAGTTTCGATCAGATGATTGAGCTTTATTATTAATTTTTTTTTTGACTTGAAATTCACAGAGGAATATCTTACATTTGAATTTTCAATGAAATCCCTCATTGTCTCTAGTATCTTGGCAATATTCTTGTCATCTATATTTTTTTCGCCGATTTCGAGTTCATTTATAAGCCATTCTGCTGTTTTATATATCACTGCATCAAATTTAGGAAATCTAAAAGCTTTTGGAACATCAGAGAGCTTTTCAATTTCAACAATTTTCATATGGGTTAATATATCTCTAAATGTCAAAAAATTTCCACCAATGACCAATGAATCCTCTGAGGTATAGACTGCATGTATATATCCCGCAGGGATCATGAACAAGTCTGATGTTTTGAGTTCCATCGAAATGCCATCTTGTAAATCATGACCAAGGAATACTGATGATTGATCTGGCCTATTGCACCATTTTACGTATTGGTCAATGTTATGTGGAGTTGGAGGAAATAAAATAAATTTCTTGGATCCTTTAATAACTTTATAGTAAACTGGCGTGCCTGCAAAATCTAAATGAAAATCTGTATAAGCATTTTTAACAGACATTAATATATACACCGTTATCTTTGGGCGTGCACCGTATATTGAATTTTTATTATCAACATTACAATACTTATCCCACACGATGTCAACAAGATCATTATCACAAACTACTGATGGTCTTTTGATATTAAGGTTTCCACCTATGTAATCAGAAACCTCTAATGAAATGACATTTTTCAAACGATCTCTATCCAATGGGTCTGTATAAGTAAAGTAATTATTCCATTTTGCTAAATCCCATATCTCATTTTCTTGACTTAACACATCCATGACATTAACTTTACAGTCATCCCCTAATAATTTTGTAATATCATCCACTGTCAAAGTTTCATCTACATTCTGATCTAAATTTTTATTGTTCAAATTATTGGAAACTTCCATTTTCGAATTATTTGGATCATCTATCAAATAAGGTATATCTATGTTATCAAATGTTTCCACAAACGTTTGATAAAGTATATGATTATCTATCGAATTAGTTCGAAATTTATTAAAACATCGATTAAATGCATCAGTATGTGGGGATTCATTTTTTATACGAACACCTTCACCTTCATTCAATGAAATATAATCTATTTGCTTTGTAGTATTTCGTAAACTGTACTTCTTCTTCAAAGGTGTGGGATCATCCGATGGTTTTGATAGTCTTTTCACCATGGTTTGAACTAATCTCAGTAATATTTATCCTTTCATATAAATAAATAAATATAAGTATATATATGTTACAACAATATTATTCTTTACCGTTATATGTTATAGATTGGAGGTTTAGATAAATATATATTCCACATCTTAATGTTATCATCAAGTTAAATCTTCATTGTATCCATAAATAGCAAACTCTTGTTATTTAATGATGATTATTATTATTTAATAAAGGCACGTGACCCTAACGTAACAATCTCTCTCAATAAGCCCAAAACATCCCTTCTCAAATTGGAACTCACCAGTCTTTCAAACCAATACATATGTATAGAGTGCTTGACACATATATGACAATGTCAATTAATTGTGGTAATAGTTACTACAACAAATTGGGGTTCAAATGTATATCACAATCATATATCATAAGGAACTTATATAATAGTATATAATCTTGTTTCAATTTGGGTACCAAGAGACAATCGATATCTTCTTGACCATGTGTCAAACCAAAAACTAATTTAAAACAAATTTTAACACATTAATTAGAAGAATCTTTATATATGTTTACCCCATAGTAATGGGAATTTTTCATCCACAAATCTTTTAAACTCATGTTTTTTTTAAACCGATTTGTTTAAGAACCAAACAGTTAAATACCATGAACTTCTTAAGCAATGAAATTAAATGGTATTTAACACACATTATACATTATATAGTTGATGGTAAGAGTCTTCTTAGTTGATTGAGAGACATATACCATCGCAACAACATTAAGTAAGTGGTTCATAACTAAAAATTTTAATTATGGGTTTTGAGGGACGGCTGTCCTTTTTGAGATGTATTATATTTCACAGAAATAAGCCTAGAAATCCCCGTTTTGATGTTTTTTTGTTTTGGTTTGTTTGATGTTTTTTTTTTTTTTGTAAAGATTCTCTCTCTCAATAAACTACTCTATTCTATTATCGATTGATAATGTTTCAATTGTGATTGATACTGTAATGATTACTTGTTGTGTCAAATTCATAACTATATTTTAATTTTATTTTGTTTGTATTACACTTCAATTTAAGTTGCTTTACTGTTATGGTCATCTTCTTTTTGTTGGGTTAGGGGAAGGAAGAGCAAAAAAAAAAGATTTTTAATTGATTTTAAACTTCCAACGATTCAAAACCACTAAAACAGACTGATACAGTAAAATACACTATATTTCATCATGTCCTTTAATGATTTTACAAGCTCTTTAACACAGAAATTTCAAGAATTATCTTCTGTAGTCACTGAGAAGACCCAAGATTTGACAACTTCTATCCCAACATTAGCTTCCTCTACTCAACGTTTGGTGCAAGAAAAATTAGGTAACGTCACCGATATTTCTCAATTACCACAAGAATATTTAGAACTAGAAAAAGAAATAGATACTATTAAGTTGGTTTATGAACATTTCTTGAAAATCACTTCGATTTATGATAATGAATCTTACGATTACCCTAAATACGTGAGTGACTCCGTGAATGATTATTCTAAACTATTCCAAACAAAGATTGAAGATTTATCCCATGCCACCTCTGCAGAAGAAGCACAAAATATATTAGTAACTCCTGGACCAGCCACTGAACCAAGAACTTTAAACTACGCTCTAAGTAAAGTTGCTTTAACTTCAAGTGAAAGTTTAAACCAATTACAAGATCCAAATATCTCTAACGTTGCTGCTGCTTTATTAAAATTTAGTGACATCCAAACCAAGATTGGACAACAAAGATTACAGCAAGATACATTGATTCAAACTAAAGTTAACAAGATTATTAAAGAGAAATTAGGTTCTTTAATTAACAATGCTACTAAAGCCCGTAGGGAAGTTCAATACAAAAGATTGCAATATGATGTTGCTAGATCTAAGCTAGCTCAAGCAAAGCCAGAAAAGGAAGCTTCCTTAAGAGTCGAAATGGAAACATTGGAAGAAGAATTTGCTCAAGCTACTGAATCTGCTACTGTAACCATGCAAGAAGTCATTTCTCAATCAAATTTCTTAGACACATTGAAGAATTTTATTGAAGCTCAATTAAGTTATTTCGAAAATTCTGCTAATTTATTAAAAGAATTATTACCTGAATTTGAAACAGCACAATAAGTAGTTTGAACTTCTAAAATTTCAATATACGATCACTGTTGTCTTAAAGTATACAATAACATAATATATCTAACTTATCTATATATAAAAGATTTGCATATTCTTTATGCAAAAAGTTCTTTTTAAAGACATCAACTTTTATTAATAATATTAAAGTTAAATAGTTTCTTCAGAGTTTTATTTTTTTATTTGTTTATTAAAAAATTATACAATTCTTTATATGAAAATACTAATGTAAAAGCTTTACAAATACAAATAAGAAATACCTTATGGCTATTCATCAGTTTCCATTGACTTGACATCCCATTGAATTCTAACGTCCCATCTACTAGATTCAGCACTCCAACTAACATATTTGACAAATTCTAAAACACTTTCATCTCTTAGTACTAAGTTTAAGGAGTTCCAAGAAGCTGGCTTGTTGATTAGAACAGAGTCACCAGAGTCATCCCTACGGTAAACTGTAGCATCTTCAACATCTCTTTCGTATTGTGTATCGTCTTTTTCCTCATCGAGTGTTTCATCTGCCATATATAACTCATAACCACCAACTTCACCAGAGCTCCAACCACTGGATGGAGTTAAACATAAAGTGGCTTCAAGAATAGCATCAACAAAACCTTCAATGTTTTTTAATACTTCACTCAAATGACATTGGGTGGCTAATGTGAAATCCTTACCAGGTCTAAATCTTCTAACGATAATTTTTTCTGAGATAGGACATAATAAGGTTAATGAAGCAATATATTTTTTGAATACCAAACTCTTGAAAAATTGGGCTAATTCAATCAATTGAATTTCTAGTTCATTTTCTTTCTTAGTAGTTTCATTTGCAACCAAAGTATCTCTTAACCATCTAAAGTTAGAAGGTTCTTCGTGATTCAAATTATCTAACATATCCTCTTCAGTTGCAAAGTATTCATGTGGCTTACCATCTAAATACAAATATCTCCATTTATGAGAAGGAGTAGCTGTTTGCCATGGTGCTTTGACATCCTTAGCCTCCATTGGACATTCTTTATTTAACTCCTCGTGTTTGATTAATCTTTTCAATAAATCCGACTTTGGTTCATTTAAGAAGGAATCGATTTGTAAAGAAGAGTTTTCTTCAAAACTAGTTTGTAGTTTCGTGATACCTTCAGCAGTTAAGTGTTCTGGAGATATAAATTGTGATAAATATTGTACTTCCTTTTCAGTTAATCTTAAAGCATCACTCAAAAATTTAGCATTCATATTATCATCATCTTCACCAGTTAACATTCTTTCGTAATGTTTAGTTTGGTGGAATGGTAAGATTTCCCTCTCAGCATTTGGAAATTCGAAATCTTGCAAAGTTTTAGATTCTAATTGAGCTAAGGTTGAGATATTTTGGTCAATCCAAGCTTCTTCTTCACCTGGGATGAAACCATCCTCTCCCTTTTGTGGGATATGATACCAACCTTGAATGGAAAGTCTATGTTTATCAACTCGTACTTCTTCGACATCATGGAAGGAGAAACCAGGTTGAACTTTGAAAAAAGCGATTTGGTTAAATTGAGGAACTAATTTGGCACATGGGTCAGTGTAGGGAATGTTTTCTTTGATACTTGGGAATAATCTTAAACCACCACCGTAGTGAGATTTCCATTTTCTATCTGGGTCTGGCAAATATAAGATAAAACTGATACGCCTAGAACCGATGACATCATCATGGGTCAATAAATGACAACCTTTGGTGTAAGTGTTAACACTCATATCAGTTTTGGAGGCAGATAATTTACCGGCACCAGTTACATAACCAAAAAACTCTCTGTATTTTTCAGAATACAAAATTTGACGCAACTTGTACATGTTTGGTAGACGAGATAAATCATTCCAGTCCAAACCGGATAAATTAGCTAAATCACCACTTTGGTTGACTTTGTAAATATCTGTTTCCTTTTTGGTGAAATGAATTTCAGTTTCAATTTCTTTACGAACAGCACGCAGTAAGTCATCATCAACTAAATCGATGATGGTACCCCAATTGTATGGCTTAGCATTGGTAATCTCATCCTTCAAATTATCTTGAAATTTTGGATCCCAAATCTTTTGGTTAAATAAACTTTTAACTTTATCATCTTCTAAAGCTAATTGCTTTTGAGTTTGTGTAACTGGGTTACTTGGAGCCTTTCTTTTCATTTGCGATTGGATATATATACGTTACTCGATGCCTTAAGGTTTTATTCAAATTCAAATCACAATTGAATCGAGTGGATGTATGGTAATAGAAGAATATTGACTTAACGATTAAGATTAATATACCAAGTGATGAACAGAAGAACAACCACTTTTAAAAATTATTTACAAAAGTTTAGAATGCCAACTACAAGCAGAAGTGAATAAGAAGTCTATTGTAATCGAAAACATCATTAAACCATCTATAAAAATTTTCTGTTCTATTTTGTTCTTTTCTTTTTCTTTCTCTCTATTTCTGTTAAGTACAGTGAAATTTTTCAAGATCCGATGAGATTGATATTTCCTCATTCATCGAATTAACGAGTGAAATATATTTTGATACCCAAGTGAAGTCAACGTACCAGCAATATGTTAAATATCATGTTTTCGAAATGAAAATTAACGGAATAAAACGTTATGTAATGTTATTTCAATAAGTCATACTGAACGACAAATATCTCAGCCAATGTAACGGATAAATTGATTCAATGAACAAATTCAAGACTCTCTCTTAAGAAAGTTAAATTTATTGTTATACCAAATATAACACATTTTTTCAGATATTACAACTTATTGACATCTCTCAAACATATCTATCCATCTATATATAATAATACTACCATTACTAACAAATTTTGAGAGTTTATTGTAAAAAAAATATATGCATTAATTAATCTTATGAAGTGTATATCTCTCTCTATACATTATATACAATTACATGCATTACTGATTTTGTAATTGTGTCGTGATCGAATTATTATTAAATGATGTATTTCCTGAAGACTTTAAAAGCTTAAAAGTAAATGAGTCAAAACATTATTGGATAACACAATACTGTAAAAAAATTGGCATCGTAATGTAATACTATGTATATACTTAGTATTATAATAAAAAACTGATTGTAGGAATATGAAATTCGGTTTATTTATATCTTATTTCTTTTGGGTTAGCGGTTCAACAACCAACTTATCAAATGTATAAAGTTGTGAAATAATCGATTGTCTCTTGAGCACACTTAGATTTTCCAATCCTTTATTATAACATTTTATGATTTCTTGAGAATCAGTTAAATTTTTATTTTCTTTAAAAGCTTCCCTCGATCTTCTTAAGAAGAATTCTCTAAAATTGTAATCATTAAACAATCTTGAATTCTTTATCAATTTTTTATATAATTGTAAAATTTGAATTCTTGTAGGGGCTACTGCAGACATTGGTAAACTTATATGGGAAGGAACAGAAGAGTATGGTTTCAACTGGATATTTGACAAGTTCTATTACAGACAGTTGAGCTAAAATATAGAACTGTTACCATCAACATTTCAACTATATGTAACAATACGTACTTATATATAGAACCATTATAAAATAAGTGAATGAATTATTGTTAGTAATATTAATCATAATCAATATGCTTTCTTTCCACAGTAGATACTTCTCTCTTAATTTTTTTGATTTTTAATTCTTCATTTTAACTGGGCGAAAAATTTATTATGCCCATTGTCTTAAATAAAAAAAACACACGTGACCACTGCTTCAATTATATATCTGTGTTATTTATTATTATATTTTTTACTTAAGAAATAAGATGTCATCGTGGTTGGACAACGTTCGTCTGTATGAAATTACAAATATAATTGGAAAAATATAAACATTTATATATATATATATATATATATATATATATTAGGGTATTATATTATGGTTATCACCATTCTGATACGTTAATACCATGTATATTATTGTCCTTTTGACAACTATTTCCTATTGTTCATTCCATTCCTTCTTGTTGCATTATAACGAAGCCAATTGGAAATTACGTCAAGCTTGAACCTACTGTATTAGCTTACTGTTTAATTTTTTGTAATATTTTTTTTTCAAAGCTAATAAAAATGGCTTAATATTTGCGTACAACATGTACCACATCTCATTATATATATAAAAAATACTTTATATAATAATGGTTGAAAAGTTCTGGACTTGAACAAAAACAGATAGCAACAACAACAAGATGTATACATATAAAGGGAGTTAAGGTTTTATATTTGTATCTATTGGTTATAAACTATAATTGTAATTGTAATTGTAATTGTAAAAAAGGCTTTTTTTTTTTCAAATAAGAGTGTTAACATGTAATTTATACATGTTCAGTCATTTTATATACACACATACATTCATATATTTATATTCAGTAGAGATTTAAGACTACTCTTTCCCTGGCACCCAAACGATTCTAATCGAATCTGTTGCATCATATATTCATCAATTGTTAGAAGTACAACGAAACATTATACAATAAATCACTTAATAAATACTACATTATACTTATCACATTATAAGGAAAGACGATGCCATATGAAATGGTTTTGACATTAGATAACATACTGGGTATGATCTATGTATCGGTATGGTCTATCTCCATGTATACACCGGTTGTCACTAATTGGAAATTTAAATCAGCTGCTGCTATATCTGCAGATTTTTTAATGTTGAATATCGTAGGTTATATGTTTCTAACATGTTCATTATATTTACAATTGTATTCGTGGTTACCAATTTCTGATGATTTAAATAAACTAGATAATATAAATAATACAGAGTACATTCCAAAACCAAAAGTTACAGATTTCGATCTATTTTATACATTCCATGGGTTGGTACTTAATGTGATTTTAGCAACACAAGTTTATTTTCCTTCAGTTTGGAAATTTAGAATAGAGAAGATCCCACAAATGAAAGTTGCATATAGTAGAATATTGACAACCACTCTTCTATTTTTTTCAATAGCAACAGTACAATTTTTATATATTAATGAATCATCAGGTTGGAGCAACTTACGGACGTTATCGTATTGCAACAAATTATTCGTACTCAAATTATTAATGTCATTAGTGAAGTATGTCCCACAAGTTAGACATAATTTTGAAAGAAAATCAATGAAAGGGTTTTCGATTAGTGGTGTTGTATTGGATGCAATTGGAGGTATCGCGTCACTGTTACAAATTTGTTTACAATTATATTATGACGAAGGATTTGGGTTGGACATCTTAGTGATCAATTTTGGTAAAATAGGACTGGGTTTATTGACCTTAATTTTTGATTTTATTTTTCTGACTCAATGGAATATATATAAGAATTCTGATAATATATCATCTAAGAATGAAGACGAGAAGGAATCAAAGAAGCATGAAGACTCAAAAATGAAATAAGTAATATGACGGGTATATAATGAATATATATATAATGGCTTAACTAGATATGGATGAATATATTTACAAATTTTGAACTATCAACAGAAAAATTCTTTAGAACTTATAGATTTAAAATTATCATAGTAGTGAAGCTAGACTTTACTGTCAATGTTTTTTCAATCTCCATGTGGTATTTTATAAGCGTTTTTTTACATATAGCTGATTAAGATTTATATAATGCCTGATTTAGTAATTAAAATGAGTTTGTATTTTTATAATGATATACAGAAAGAATCGATTATTTATTAATGTTGTTTATAAAAAAAAATGTTGAAATCTTTTCCAATGTTTAAATGCTTCAATCGATATTTTGTATTATGTATGATACAATTGACTAGCTTATTGTTATTTTCTGAGTTGATCTAAACTTGTATGCTTTTTTAGTTACAAAAACATCATTAAGGGCATCTTCATCTACGAACCAAGATACACGTCCTGCTGCCCCTTCGTTCACGATACTACTTGGGAGACCCTTTTCAGGTCTTTCCATAATTGTCTTCAAAACTGGTGCCTTTGTAGCACCTTCCACCACGAATGCTACTCTATGTGAATGACAAATAACAGGGATTGTCAATGAGATTCTGTTTGATGGACCACTTGGAGCGCCTTCTACTGGTACGACCCAAGCCAATTTTTCACGTAAAGTTTCTTGAAAATTTGGGAACAGTGATGCAATGTGTCCATCTGGGGCACAACCTAACAAGAACAAGTCAAACATTGGTAATTTGACTGAATCCCTTCCGGCAAAACCTTTAATTAAAATTTTTTCGTAATTGTCTGCACATTCCTGTGGATCTTTGATTAATTTTTCGTTAATGTGGTAAATCTTTGGTTTTCCATATTTTTTTGTATCGATCAAGTCGAATATTTTTCTCTTTGCCAGACCATAATTACTGTCTTCAGAATCGAATGGTACCAATCTTTCATCTGCAAAATATATATCCCATTTGCCCCATTGTACATCATCTCTTTTCAATAAACCTTCATGAAGAACCTGTATTAACGAACCACCAGATAATGCAATTCTGAATCTTTTTTCTTTGACTACATTCAATGGGCTCTCCTTTGATGATTCCCTTGTATTTGTATCTCTTTCCTTTTCTCTCTCCATATTTATATTTGAATAATTTTTCATTTGTGCCATTGAATTATGATGATTTAGTAAGTCATGATTGAGTAGTGTATGGCTTTTATTTTTCCTGAGATGGTTTGAATGAGTTGCAGTTGAAGGCATGATCGAAGAATGATCTACACCAGCGTTGCTATTAACACTATTTAAACTTGTATTTGAATGTTTTCTTTCATTTTTCACTTTTGCAGTCAAAGCATGGTTTTGAGCGTATACTACATAATCTGCCACTGCAACAGCAACATCTGAGAATTCATTGAATGAATAAACTTTGGGCACAGTAGTAGTCATTATTCAAAGAACCTAATGAAAAAACAGAAACAAAAACAGAAACAAAAACAGAAACGTAGAACACTCACACACAGAGAATAGTTTTGTCTTGAATATGTAGGTAGGTAAGAATAAAACAAAACTGAATTAATGGGAACGAATTAAAAGATACGTTGTAACTTATTTATTTGCTATTATTATTATATATCATTTAAATATGATAACAAACAACAATTAATTAATATAATAGTTAAAGAATAAATAAGTACATATGAGAGAAAATTATATACAATTAAAGAATAATAATTATATTAAAAAAAAAGTATATCACATAATAATAAATAATAATAAAATAAATATAAATGACGTTAAACAAATAAATTTATAATAGTTAATATATCAAAGAATTCAAGGAAAACCATACAAGTTGAGTACACTTTACAGATATTCAAATATATATATGAGTATATTATATTATACACTTCATACACCAATTAATATTTTATTTATATAGTGAAGATAATTTATTTTTACAAGGAGAGAGAGAGAGAGTCCCACAGAGAAATACAACAGAAAATCCAAAAAGACATATGTAAAACAAAAAAATTTGTGGGTCAAAAATTTTAAAACAGAGACAAAAGAAGACATAACAGAACATAACAGAACATAACATGGTTTAGAATGGTATATTTATTAGAGATGGTCAATCTTCAAGTTCATATATTCATTATGAACTTGAACAATGAGTTATCTGAAATTACAAGAGAGTCACTAGTATCTTGAATAGTTGATCTATATATATATATATATATATATAATAGTTACCACCAAATCTTACATCTCGTATATTTAGATATACGTATTTGACATACTACAATAACATACTACTATATAACATCACTTCTTTGCAACATAGCAGTATATATTATATTATCTAGTTGTTTAGTTGTCTAGTTGCTGGGTTAGAGTGTGGTGTATGGGTGTTCTCAGCATGTGACCAAATCATCTCCAGTTACTGTGAACAGGGAGGGTAATTACATGTGCATACTTTCTATTATCCTACTTAGGTTGGATAATGGGATACAAAGACACTCTCTCACTAACTGTGATAGAGTGTTTTTTTGAAAACTCTTGTTTGCAAGGTACGCAATACATATATATATAATACATACATTGATTATAAATATATGTATTTAGGTTTTTGTCGTTGTTCTCTTTTTTTTATGACCAGTCATATAGCTTACTCATACCATCGGCAATATGATTGAAGTTATAATAGATGATAGACTGGGTAAGAAAGTTAGGGTCAAATGTTTGGAAGATGACACTGTAGAAGAGTTGAAAAAATTGGTCTGTGTTCAAATGGGTTTAAACTCAATAAATAAAATTAACTTACAAAAAAATAATATCATACTGAAAAATCATATCACTTTAGATGATTATGAAATACATAATCTAACCTCTATAGATTTATACTATACATAATTTAATATGAAAAAATTTGATGGTGTGATCACGTGATGCGGTTATTGTATCAATAGTGTTTTTTTAACTATTATAGAATGAAAATAAACGAAAATTTATAGTGCTTGATAAAAGAAATAATATTTTAATGGGGGAAAGAACTACTATTATGTGATATAATGATTATAAATTGGATAAGTTATTCATCATAGTATAAATTTAATATATAATCAAATTGTGCTGTATATACAAAATACAAAAAGACATTAATAGCACTCTCTGTTTATCCAGTCCCAGCATGTCAAGAATTGTATTGCAAAGAAATTTGATTGCTCTTAACCAACCAATGGTCTCGTCATTGAGATTATTCTCCACTTCAAAATATTCATTCGATCGTGCTTCACAAAATAACAACGAATCTTTAGATACTCACACGCATTCAGATGAAGTATCTGTAGATGTCAATGATTTGTCGGTCTTCCCAGATATAAGCGATATTTCTCCAAATGATCTCGTTGGCTCAAAATTATTCAATTCAAAACAATATTTTGTTGAAAGATCAGCAACTGGTAATTTACCAATATATACAGAATATAAAAAGGCAGGCAATGTCGTGTACACAGAAATAAGAAAAATTCATGGTAATGTATTGCAATTTAGAAATGACCTACAAAATGCTGTTCCTTCAATTGATAAAGAACTATTTACCATCAAGAAACAAGCAAATAAATTGATAATTAAAGGGAACCATTCTGTCATTTTGAAAGAAGTATTAGGAACTACTTTTTAGTAGAAGAAGAATCAATAAATATTAAGAAATATGATACGGAACAATTGTGATAAATTATTTTTGGTCATTAATTATTTTGTAAATAGTAAACCGATATTCATGCACACATACTTGTATATATATGTATGTATATTTTAGTACAAGTTATAACAATATTAATGTATATATATATTAATGATAGATTTAAATCACATTCATCAGTTAAATACCCCATATTCTACCAGTCTTTTTAAGGCTATATTTTGTAAATGTGCTTCTTGTAAAGAGTGCTATCTTTTAGACGTTGATCGCGCTCTTCAAATTACTATAAAAGTGTGATGAGTGAAGGGCGGAATAATTAATTAATAATCAGTAGTATAATAAAGTTTAAATTATACTTTAAAATGATTAATCTGAATCATTGAAACACAATATAAACCACTTGCAATTATATTCATCCTTTTTCTTTTAACCAAATCAAAGAAAGCAAAACAAATAAATTAAATAACCATGTCTGCGTTGAAAAATTACTCATATAACATAGATGAGGATGGTGAATTACCATGTTTGGTCACTGGTGATGAAATCGACATCAATAGTATTTTAAAGAATACACGAACTAATGCATCAACAAAATTTGTTAGTGATGAGAAAATGAAAAGGGCCAATAAGCAGGTAGAAGATGAAGAAGCAATCGTTGGAAACTCTGCAATAAATTCTGATAACCAAGAAGCATTAGGGAAGGCACATACACCAAATAAAAAAATACCAGTTTCAGTAATAACTGGATATTTAGGTTCAGGAAAATCAACTTTATTGGAACAGATAGCATTGAAAGGATCAGATAAAAAAATAGCAGTTATTTTAAATGAATTTGGTGATTCGAGTGAGATTGAAAAAGCAATGACAGTAAGAAACGGGTCAGCAGCATATGAAGAATGGCTAGATCTTGGCAATGGATGTTTGTGTTGCTCATTAAAAAACGTTGGTGTTAAAGCTATTGAAGATATGGTTTTGAGATCACCTGGGAAAATTGACTACATTTTATTGGAAACATCAGGTATTGCTGATCCAGCGCCTATAGCAAAAATGTTCTGGCAAGATGAAGGGTTAAATAGTTGTGTATATATTGATGGGATTATTACAGTTTTAGATGTAGAAAATATATTAAAATGTTTAGATGATGTTTCTCCAGAGACACATTGGCATGGTGAAAAAGTATTGATGGAAAATGATTTAACCATTGCACATTTTCAAATAGCTATGGCGGACACAATATTATTAAATAAAATAGACAAAATTGATAGCATGCCAGACAAACACGATTTGATTGAAAAAGTAAAAACAAGAGTTAGGCAAATCAATTCAATTGCACCAATCCACGAAACCAAGTTCGGTGATGCCCCATTGAAGTATTTACTTGATATTCATTCTTATGATAATTCTGAAATAAATGAACAAAATTTGTTAGAAGATCTAAAACTATATAGACCAACTTTACATGATCCAAGAATGAACACAATTGCATTATCATTTAGACCACTAAAAGATATGAAAGAATATGACTATTTTCTAAAAACTTTTATACAACCTATTCTATGGAGATTCGTGGGAGTTAATGATGATCAAACACAATTTAAATCCCATTACAACGATGATGATGAATGGGAAGTCCAAAGGACTAAAGGTTTGATAATAATTAATGACGAAACATCAAATTCAAAAACTGTTAAAATAATACAAGGTGTGAGAGAAACGTATGATATATCAGATGGAGAGTTAAGGCCTGGTATTTGTGAATGTAAAATTGTTTTTATTGGTAAGTATTTAGAGATGGAATTCTTCGAATCATTGTTAAATGAAGTTTTGAAATAATATATCCTTAAAATAATTTATCTCAATTATTAAGCTATGTTACATATTAATAATTTAATTAATATTATCTATCAATGGGTATAATTTAATGAGATTTAAAAGGTAATGTGTTGGTTGTTTGTTTGGTTAAAATATGTTTATATTTTGATGCAGATACAGCTAATGATGAAATTATCAATACCCAGAAAAATATTTGACTAAAGTTACTCAAATTAGACGATTTTTTAGTAATTTCCTCTGAATATTTTTTATATGTGAAACTTTCTTCAGCACTTGGTTTACCCACGGTCGATTCAATTGGGAAATATTGTTCCATTAACTGTTTCAAGGTAATACCCTTAGATTTGTCACCATTTCTAAATTTTTCCAAATTTTCCTGGTATAATTTTTGTAGGTCATCCATGTTGGAATTGATTGGAAAATCATTCAATGTATATTTTATCACAATATCTTCTAGTGGTTCATGTTTATTATTTGTTTCAAAATACTGAAACTCATTTAATATAAAATCTAACCCCCTGGTGATTTGACCAAAGACTACATATTTGTCGTCATACTCAGTTTGTGGTCTTTGTCCGGTGGTAATAAAGAATGCAGATTTATTTGTGTCTCGACCAAAATTTACCATTGATAATCTTCCTGGTCTATCGTGTTTCAGTGTGAAATTTTCATCCTTGAACGTTTTACCATAAATTGAAAGGCCTCCTAAATTCTTTAATATGGTACCACCAGAAATTCTTTGGTTTGGAATAATTTCCTCGAATTTTGTGTTTTTATATCTAGCAATCACTAGAAATTTTGTAATTTTATTAATCATAACTTTTATACCTTCTGTGAATACAGCAAAATTGGCTACTGTTTTGGGGGCTATAGTACCATATAATTCAATACCAATTTCTTGTTCTTTTTTAATTCCTGTCTTCTTATCAAGATACTCGATTGTAAACTCTACATAACCAGTGGCTGGAGGGTTTGGCTCGTAAATTATATCAAAATTGTATGGGATATGATCTGTTTGAATTGATTTCAAAGGCATTGGAATTTTTGCAACAGCAGTATCTTTCTTTTCCTGAGTTACAGGAGCAGGCATTGCAACTGTCATTGCAGTGAAAAAAGTAATAAAATACAAGAGAATTGTTTTCGTTTGCATTATATTATTAAGGTTGTTATTTTTATTTTAGTTTATCTTTTTCTCTTGTACACTTTTGTGACGATCTCAATTAACATCAAGAATATATTATTAATAAGATTATACATAATGGTTTCAATTATATACGCCTCTTTAAATATGAATATAGTAACATATATATAAGATTGTATATTTTAGAGGTAAACAATTATTTGATGCTGATCTCGTATATATGAATGTTTTTTTTTTATACTAATATAATCAGAATATGAAACGAAACGAGATGCTCATAATATGTAAATAGACAATGGATCAAAGAATGTCTAGTAGGTGTAAACAATCTGGGATATTTCAATCAGTGAAGTAAACGAAGGGGGTCATACAAGAATTGTAATTAAACTTACTGAAGAATGGGTAGTGCAATACCAAAAGAGACTAAAATATTACTAGAACAAAATACTAGGAAACCCACCAAACTGGTTGAACTTCAAGCCTTTTATTGAATTCAAGTCTTTATTAGTAACATATATATATTTTTATCAATGAAAATGTCAGTAAATTGTATGTACGTAAGTTTTTTTTTTTTCATCCTGATCTCGTTTAAGGGACATCATCGCATAACTTAGGACGAGTTCGAAAATTGGTATAACTCTTTCTTCCGACTAAATATTTTCAATAGGTTTTCTTTTAATCAGATATGATCTAGTTTTGGAAGAGATGAACCGTGAGAGAACACTAGTATGACTCGGTAATCAAAAAAGAGAAGGATTATCGTTCCAACATAGAGACATATATATATATATATATGAATAAGATGAATGGGTGCACTCATATTAATTAGAGCGTTTGATAGAATATTCGTGTGATTGTGATAATGACCAGATGCTCGTGTAAAATGATGAGATACCTGTCATTGGGCTATAAAATGTATTATTCTATATAAAAAAAAAACAATGACAAATATAAGGTATAAGGTATAAGTGTATCATAATAATTCTCATAATACGACGTTAATAGCTATTATTACAAAATGTATATGTATTATAAGTAATATAAACTTCTTTCTGTCACTATAATGGGATTATAAGTATTTCTATAACCTCTACACTTCATCTTGTGGTTAGTTGAACCTTAAAATTATATATTGAGAATGGGTCTGTGTGTGTGGAACGTTGGGTGCATGTAAATTACCCTGCCTAACTAGCATATTCTCAAAAAAATAATACAATATTTTCGCACATGCATTTGACTGGTAAAAGCAACATTTTTTTTTTTTAAAAACAACAGTCACTTTTGTTTGTGTAACGGTTTTTTTAACTATAGAGAGAGATAGAGAGAGAGAAAGAGAGAAAGAGAGAGAAAGAATTTACTATACTATTTGAAACAAAGGGTTTTTGGTTGACAAATCTCGTACGAGTCAACCAATTTTTTAGATACAAATTTAATTTAATATATTATTTTTATTATTTTTATTTTTTTGGGCTTTTTGTGAGAAGTCGTTCAATAATGAAATTTTCAATTGGAAATATATTAAATATTTAAAAATTAATTCAATATCTTTATTTCAAGAAATAATTAATTTATAGATTTATAAACAACAAGATATATATATTTTAAATATAATTAATTATGTGTAAAATATATATTTAAAATTTAACTATTGTAATTTAAATTTAAATATATTTTGATAATTTATATATTGTTAACTCTTACTTTCTGTATATTTTGTTATATTTATATTAATATATAATATTATATATCATTAATAAAATATTTTTTTTTTGCAATTGTTAATTCTATTTTATTCTTACATACTTTAAAACCAAATAAAGAACAAAGATAGAATAGTAATTGAACTAATAAGTTATATATTATCAATCCAATTGTATATATATATATATACATATATATACACATTTATGAATTATGAAGATATCTGAATCTATCTATAATTCAGGCTATCCTCTTTACGGTGCCAAATTTTTAAATGATAAGGTTTTGTTAGTAGCCGGTGGGGGTGGTGAAGGTAATAATGGTATTCCAAATAAAATAACTGCTTTAAGAATAGATTTTTCTAAGAGAAAAGTTATCAAAAGATTTAGAGAAATAGTCTTGGATCCAAATGATGATTCCCCAACTACTTTAGATGCTGCCAAAAATATTATATTAGTTGGTTGTAATGAAAATAGTGAAAAAATTAGAAATGGTGAAGGTAATCATCACATTAGAAAATTTGATTATGAAAACGACCATTTGAAGTTTGTAGCAGGAATTGATTTTGATGGTTCAAGGAATCCAGATGACTATACAAAATTGATATATATGTCAAGAGATGCAACTGTGGGAGCCATTGCTTCTTCTGCCATCCCAACTGTGATTAGAATTATAGACCCAAATGATTTGACTGAAAAATATGAAATCGATACGGGACATGATGTAAAAGATATGCACTTCTCTCCAGATGGTAAAGTCATATGTTACATGACACCAAATACTTTAGAAGTTATTTCAATCGTGACAGGTAGATTTATTATTAGAAAGACTGATTTCGATAAAAATTGGATTCTTTCAAAAATTAGGTTCATCAATGACGATACTGTTCTCGTTGCAGCAGTTGTAAAGAGTAATAAACAAAATGGTATCATAATGACTAAAATAAGTTTGAAAAGTGGTAACGCAACCGTTTTGAAAACTAAATTGATTACAAAGCAATTTAAAGGTATCACTTCAATGGATGTAGCTCCAAGTGGTGAATTTGCTGCCATCGCAAGTAATGATAACTCTGTAGCCATTGTCATTTTAAAAGATTTATCAGTCGGAAAAATTTTCCAACAAATCCACACCTTCGCTATTACTAAAGTTGTTTTTTCTCCTGATTCTAAATATGTGGCAAGCATCTCAGCAGCAAACACAGTTCATGTAATTGAAATTCCAAAAGGCTTTGCTAATTCGACATCAATTACTTATAAATTATGGAAGTTCTTCAAGAATGTCCTCTTAATTGTTATTCTTGCATTCCTGACGCAATACATTTACGAAAATAAATACCATACACAGGCCATAGATTATGCAAAAATGAATATCTTAGACAAATACATCAACAGTTCGACAATTAACAAATACTTCGATCAGGTAACAGTTGAAAAATATTTTGATAAGAATACAATTGAAAAATACAAAGGTTCAGCAAAACATGCCTATAATGAATTGTTGAAGCAAACTACTTTGATTCATCACTGCACTGATAATAAGTATTATAATCAATTACAGAGTAAAATTAACCAATACATGAAAGCCTCTGTTAACGAAGACTTTACATCAACTTTAGAAGAGTTTTTAACCACAGATTCCTATAAATCTACATTTGACCAGCAATCTCTTACTGAAAATGAAAATATTTTATCTCCAACAGATTCTCCAGATTCTTCTGAAGGTGCAAATGATGATGCCGGTCATTGGGATGATTTTGAGAAAACAGCTTACAATTTAGAAGATCTTGTGTATTTAGAAAGTCAAGAAGAAATTCCAGAATCGACTGAAATTGAGGAAAATGACGAATCTTCAAGTAATATATATGCAAATATCCCATCATCGGTGGCATCTTTATCAAAAGATGATAAATTTGACACTGAAACGATAGAAGAGAAGACATTGTTAGATGATGAAACATTAATCGGAGAACCAGTATCACAAGAGCAAAATACAAATGATCATGATGTTGTCAAACAAAACGAAGGAGGTCACAATGATGTTAACCATAATTTCACAAAACAACAGGGTGAGCAAGATATTGCTGACAGAGAAAAGAAGGTGCAACCTAAAGAAGAGCAAATTAAGGTGGAGCAACCTAAAGTAGAGCAACCTAAAGTAGAACAACCTAAAGTAGAGCAACCTAATGTTGAACAACAAAATGTTGAGCAACAAAAAGCTGAACAACAAAAGGCTGAACAACAAAAGGAAGAGCAGCCTAAAGAAGAGCAGATTAAGGTAGAGCAGCCTAAGGTAGAGCAGCCTAACGTTGAACAACAAAAGCTTGAACAACAAAAGGCTGAACAACAAAAGGCTGAACAACAAAAGCTTGAACAACAAAGTGCTGAACAACAAAAGGCTGAACAACAAAAGCTTGAACAACAAAAGGCTGAACAACAAAAGGCTGAGCAACAAAAGCTTGAACAACAAAAGCTTGAACAACAAAAGGCTGAGCAACAAAAGCTTGAACAACAAAAGGCTGAACAACAAAAGCTTGAACAACAAAAGGCTGAACAACAAAAGGCTGAACAACAAAAGGCTGAGCAACAAAAGCTTGAACAACAAAAGGCTGAACAACAAAAGCTTGAACAACAAAGTGCTGAACAACAAAAGGCTGAGCAACAAAAGCTTGAACAACAAAAGGCTGAACAACAAAAGCTTGAACAACAAAAGGCTGAACAACAAAAGGCTGAACAACAAAAGGCTGAGCAACAAAAGCTTGAACAACAAAAGGCTGAACAACAAAAGCTTGAACAACAAAGTGCTGAACAACAAAAGGCCGAGCAACAAAAGGCTGAACAACAAAAGGTTGAACAACAAAAGGTTGAACAACAAAAGGCTGAACAACCTAAGGTAGAACAACAAAAGGTTGAGCAGCCTAAAGCAGAGCAACAAAAGCATACACAACAGCAACAACAGCAACAACAGCATGATGAATTATAGACTACTAGGTGTAAGGTAGTTTTTGATTTAATAATTGTTAATAAGTTTTTGTATCATATTTATATATATAAATAAATATATATCATAATTGGTATTTGATATTTCTATGTATCTTATAATATCTTTCTTTATCCATATTTGTCAATTATCAATATTAAATAAATATAATGAGCTATCACAAAAAAAAATCGACACCAGCAGGATTTGAACCAGCGCGGGCAGAGCCCAAGAGATATCTGTTATTGTTACTTAAAACGACATTCGAGTCTCTCGCCTTAACCACTCGGCCATAGTGCCATAAAAATCGTTTAGCTTCACAAAGTATTTTCTTGTGAAATAATTGTGTAAGTAGAGATATACATGACAATCAGGACTAGGTAAAACTGTCAGAACATTAAGTGTATAAGAACTACAGATTCAATATTTCAAAATTAATTGTTAATATTATCAAAGGTTTAAGTTAAGAGGCTTCTAGAAGCCGATGGAAGAAATTTTAGATCCAGAAATAACAAATTTCATCAGATCAAACTCAACTTCCAAAAGATATAAATATGGGACTTAATTAATGAGATACCTGAACGGATAAATTCACGATACTTGTTGAAAAAGGAACTATCGGTCATGAAACCAGATGATATGGCTATTGGTTTTTGGAGACGATGGTAGAAGTTAGTATTGGATTTGTAAGGTGTTTTGGGAAGTAGTGTCGTCCTTATTGACAGTAGCAAGAGGAGTGACATTACGGTTGTTGTTATTGTTATTGTTGTTGTTGTTGTTGTTGTTGTTACTTAACATTTTTAGGTTGCAGTATTACAGTATATAATTCCTTAATTCTTTTATATATGATATACAAATTATAATCTACAAATTTG
>JAJLTH010000114.1:0-32898 GCA_030568035.1 Tetrapisispora nanseiensis
AAAAAAAAAAAAAAAAAATAAAAATAAAAAAAAAAATATAAAAAGAATAAAAAGAATAAAAATTAAAATAACAAAATGGCATAGCATATAACAAAATAACAAAAAGGCATAACATAAAATAAAATAACAAAATGGCATAGCATAAAATAAAATAACAAAATGGCATATTATAAAATAAAATAACAAAATGGCATAGCATATAACAAAATAACAAAATGGCATAGCATATAACAAAATAACAAAATGACATAGCATAAAATAAAATAAATTAAAATAAAAATC
Source organism: Tetrapisispora nanseiensis (assembly GCA_030568035.1). NCBI lineage: Eukaryota > Fungi > Ascomycota > Saccharomycetes > Saccharomycetales > Saccharomycetaceae > Tetrapisispora > Tetrapisispora nanseiensis. The sequence continues at coordinate 283 of JAJLTH010000114.1, forward strand.
ATAAAAAAATTACAACATATAATAACAAAAGAACATAGCATAATGGCCTGCAATATTAATGGTATCGCATAGCCTGTCATAATAAATAAAATAATAGCATTTAAAATAAATCATAAAAATGCATAGCATAATGGCATGAAATAATAAAATAATATTTTATTTTTATAAAAGTTTGAATATATATTCGATAACAAGTTCTAACTTTTAAATATTTTTATTATCTATTTTAAAATTTATATTATCTAGAAATAATTTAAACCATTTCAAATTTTGATATTTTTTAAGTTCTAAGAGTTATAACAAAAATAGATTTTGTAAATACTTAAATTCCATATTCAATGACGCCTCAGATAAGATATTGTTCATCGCAACATCTAAAACTGAAAAGGTTCAGACGATGGAAACCTTGGTTTAAATACTAAAAGGTTTCTTTAAAATTTTATAAAGTTTTACTGTTGACGGCATTACATGATTATGTATTCCAGGATATTGATTATTCAGAAAGGGCAATTAAAACCTATTGGTTTTCGGAGACTATGGTAGAATTTAGTTCTGCTTTATTAGCAGTAGAGTTAGATTTTAATTGAGTATTCATATTTGAGGTTATAGTGTTACTGTATAATTCCTTGTCCCTCTTTATGTGAATTTATATAGAATATATTTGTTTATAAAATCTATAAATTATTTGTGTTGATAATTGGGTGAAAAAGCTTACTATTTATACCTTTTGGAAAAATGTCTGTCATCTTGAAAGCTATCATTGTTCGAATAAGAAATGTTTGACAAATAGCTTTCAGAATGTTCTTTGAAGAATGTTCTATTTTAATAGTAATTAATTGGATTTGTAACTTATCAAAATCTCGACTTCTTCAAGTTTCTAGAAACGTCCAACAGCTACTGTCGCTCAAGCTGCTACTGTCAATAAGGAACACACTATTACCCCAATTAACTCATTTTTACAATACATTATCAAGGCTTACAGCTAATTATAAATCTACATTAGCTGTTACACACCACTATAACTGCATACTGAAAGTTATACGACCTCGAATTATCACAAACATAGAAATCAAAATCCGGGATAGTTTAATGGTTAGAATTCGCGCTTGTCGCGTGCGAGATCGGGGTTCAATTCCCCGTTCCGGAGAGTGTTTTTTTGGTTCTTTCTTCAGAGTGTGTCCCTCTTTTTGGAGGGTCTGACGCGTCAAGGAGCTCGGCGGCTATTTTTTCTTTCTCTTTTTTTTCCCAAAATTTTTACAACAATTACAAAATATATATTAAAGATTTACCTACAATATATAAATAAAAGAGAATATTAATAAATGATAGAATATTTAAGATTTCTTTGATTGATTTTCCTTGTTTAATTACATTAAGTAAATTATCATATATATTTATATATTTGTATATATATGCATATATGTATATATGTATATATACATACTGGAACTGAAACATACGAATTGTAACTGTAATTTCCCAACAACGAATTATAAATGACTACAACGATCGGGCTATCAAGATATCCAGATTTGTTGTTAGGTAACAACAAAAATTTTGAAGGTGTAACCACTATTTGGCTATTGTCTACACTTGGTAATCATAACCAAAAAATCAATCAAATTAATAAAATACATTCCAATAATATAAGTTCCAATGATAATGGAAAGATTTCTAATACAAATGTTAAAAAAAAAGATATCGTTAACGTTTCTATCCCAAAAACTTGTAAGGTTATTGAAAATAATTCAGTCGAGCTGCCATTACGATATGTTTCTAATTTATTGTTTGGTATAACTATTTGTTATAAGAAAAAAACTGAATATGTACTTAATGATTTGACTACTTTAATTTATCAATTACAAAGAAAACTTTATAGTACAAGTTCCAGCAAAAGAGCAAATAATAAAAAAACTAATTTGAAAGGAACTACAATTTATAATGATAAAGTGAGTGAAGCAAAATTTCATGTTACTAGCTTTTTAACTGATGATCCATTGCATGATATAAATAATATTAAAAACTTCGAAATATTTTTAGGTATTGATGGAAATAATAATGATAAAAACAATTCAAATAATAGTATTTCTATTATTAAAAGAAATGATTTATTGAATGAACTGTCCAATTTTAATTTATTAGGAAATAGAGAGCATGAGAATGGTAAAATGGCAATAGAAAGTAGTTTAAACTTACTTAGAAATGATGATGCAGATGATGTTCACTTAGATATTGACTTTGATTTGAATATAGAAGATATTGAAAATTTTAGTCAACAAGGTACTATACGAGGGAAAATTGATAGTTCAGAATCAAATTCGGGATCTTCGTATGATCAAGGGAAAGATCTTAATATAAACTACAACTCACAAGAATTTCGTTTAGATTTTGATGATGGCAGAAATGAAGTAAATAATAATGAGAACAATGATTTAAATATTGAAATTTCTAATATCGATTTGGAGGTTATGGATAATAGTAGTGATATCGATGGTACTGAAGATAGTTCACTCGAAGATGAAACTTTTGTAAAAGAAAATGAGCTAGGTCCTGCTATTAAAAAGCTAAAGTTATCTGCAAAAAAACATTTCGTCCCTTTATTCCATCAACTATTAATTGATCAAAAAATAAGTATTTCAACAGATCAATTAAAAGCAAACTATGATAACTATGATAATTCTATGGATACACAAATCAGAAAAAGAAAAGCAAGATTAAACTCCAGTAGTTTTGATAATATTATAAATTTTAGAAATATTGCAACAAGTGAAGAAAATTTAAATAAATTCTTGGGAAATTGCATTGATAATAAATATACTTTAGAAAAATGGAATTTCCTGTCACGACTTGATAATAATATAATTGTTGAAGAAACTGCAAGCAAAACAAATAGTAAATATTTTAGCTTTATTGAGAGAGGACGTAAACAATATACTTCCGGAATTTCATCAACAAGAAGTAGTAGTAATACAGTACCAAGTCAAGAAATTGGTAGAAATATGGTGCAAAATAAGAATTTTAGAGAAAATGATTTTTTTGACGACGGTTTTAACAGGGACTTAAACGAAAGAAATCAAGATAATCACAATAATCTATTGCTCAATTTGGATCAAATTGATGAAGACCTAGAGGAAGGTAGGAGTTTTATAAATATGGATTTAGACTTACCTCCATCTTCTTTTGGAAGAAGTGCAACAAGAAACAATGGTACAAATGGAAGTATAGAAAGTGATGTTATTAATATTTTAAATAAAAAAATACTGGGTTCGGCAAAAAGGGGTGTCACAAATTCATCTATGAGGAAAAGAACCAGTGATTTAGAATCGATAGGATCAGTTGAAACTTATGAAATGAACATTAGTGTGATTTTAGATAGACAAACGAGAAGATTTTACGATTATATTAAAGAAAGGACATCATTTATTGGCAAACATACAAGTTCCCATCCTCCTTTTAAAATGAAAATATTATTTGAAGATTTGGTTCCAAGTGCCATTAGTGGAAATACTAATGATTCTTTAGATTCTACTAAGCAAGTCGTTTTAAATAAAAATATTGCTGCCAGTGCATTCCTTTCTCTCTTAACGTTAGCATCTAAAGATGTTATCGGGATTGGTGAGTATCCCTCACAGCAGGAAGACATCTTCTCTAAAAACAAATATCATAAAACATTTCGATTACTAAGACCTGACGAAGTAATTATTTATAATTAAAATTAGAAATCATCGCCAATGTAGTCTTCCTGTAAATGATTCATAAATTCCCAAAAGAAATAGATATTCAAGTATTAGCTACATATTTATTTTATCGCTATATTATTTGGGAAATAATTTTCCTGAACAGATGAACGCATGATATTTAATAATGACTTTCTTTTATTATAATTAATAATATATCAGTATTACCTACTATATATCTTCTTCACTTCTTTTCCATATAGGAATGAAGTGGATTCATCAATTCATTATTGGGGTATTTATATACCTTTTACTTTTGGATGGATAATTCAACTTGACAATGATATTGAATATATTTATTCCTGCAGTGGTATATGTGAACATTACTAGTTACATACGAAGATAGCCGTAGAAGAACAATTTGAATGTTGAGTGGCAAATTATTTTATAACTTGCATCTCTGTTATTTCCTATTTAGGTAATAATGTAAACATTGATATTCGTATACGTCACATCTTCTGTTTCAACACATCCATTCAGCACATACAGTGTTTTGTACCATTGTTTAAATATCCTGACAACAAAATTGTATCTCAAGTATTTCCAAAATTTCGTAAATTAGATGAAGCGGTGGCTCAATGGTAGAGCTTTCGACTCCAATTAAACGCTGGATATATTCGGAAACGATTGCAATCGAAAGGTTGCAGGTTCAATTCCTGTCCGTTTCATTTATTTTTTTAATTTTTCTTGTTTCATCTCTTATTTGTATCCTTGTGCGAATTAAAAATATTTTTCTTTCTGCTGTGTATACTTTTTTTTTTTCTCAGGATAAATTACTTTCATTAAAAAACTTTTAACATACTCTGATTAGATTTTCTAACATTATCAGATATCAAAAGTTAGAAATCTATTGGATATCTTATTGGTCAAGTAAAAGACAGTACAAAGAGCAACTGTTATGGTTAAGGTGAAAATTGAATTTCTAGGTGGCCTTGATGTCATCGTTGGCAAAGAGAGAATTCATAAAGTTGAAGTCACCAAGGGAAACTCTGACCCAATCACAGTTGGTGATTTAATAAATTATATTGTCACTAATATGATAAAGGAAAAAAATGATATAGATGTCTTTATTGATAATGGAACTGTGAGGCCAGGTATATTAACATTGATTAACGATACAGATTGGGAGTTGGAAGGTGAAAAAGAATATGAGTTAGAAGACGGTGATGTTGTTTCCTTCACCTCAACACTTCATGGTGGTTAAGTTTATATAGAATCTAAAGATTCTATATAAATTATATTCAAATGGGTTGGTCCAATCCATATTTTGTAAAAATAATTTTGGGTTCTGGCAATTGGATGAAGTAATAGCATATTTAGCAATGATTAATTTGAATATTGTATTATTGATATTAGAAAATCTCAAATATACTTCTTTTTTTGTAATTTAAAACAAGTATAATTCCTATACAAAGGTTAAAACAATGAGAAAAATAAAACTTTTTTTCCTAAACATGGTTTTTTTTTAGATTATATAATTAGTTAAATAAAATAATATCTAGATAAAAACGATGATATAATAGAAAAAACTTTAAAAAAAAAAAGTAAAGACTTTAATCTAGTCAAAATAAAATAATTAAAGCAATCATCATCAGATAAGAATTAATCTAATGGTGCAAAAACATTTAACGAAGAATTAATTTCTTTTTTTCTTTTTTCACTAAAGTTTCCATAATATCATTATTAAAAATTAAATGGATACTAACAATATCGATAATAAATCCTTGACAAGGAATTCTGGCATCTTAATAAAAAAAAATAAAAAATGTTAAATCTTAAGCTTTTAGTAAATTGTTTAATCTTTGAACTTCGGCTTCTAATTCAGCATTTCTCACTAATAACTGTTCAACTTTGTCTTCTAGTTGAGACATTCTTTCGACTTTTCTAGCACGAGAACGTCTAGCAGCTTCAGTATTTCTAGCACGCTTAACAGAAACAGGATCATCAGACTCTGGAATAATTGGAGTCAAAGGTGCACTACGTTGTTTACGGTTGTAAGCAACGATTCCTAAATGATCGACCTTACCACTCTTAGCGGCATTGTTCTTCTTTGGTTTTGAGACCTTATTTGAAGTAGAGGTAATAGAAGTACCTTCAATGACTGGAGTTGGTAGGAAAGAAGTAGTTTCTGTTGGCATAACAATCGGAGCTACATTGTTTAGCAAAGATTCTTTAGTATCAATGACTGAATCAATGGCATCACCGGCCATGTTAACATCATCGACAGTAACAGGGATGTCGTTATCGAATAGAGGAGTCCAATTTTTTGGATTTGATTCTAATGATTCGAATTGGAACATTGGGGTAGTTTCTGTACTTGATGAAAAGAAGGCATCGACGATAGCATTGTCAATTTCTTGATAAGCAGAATTTGGAGAAATATTAGCGTTACAAAGAGCTAATTCAGCTAAAGCTGGGGATTCTTGCTTGACGTAGTTGTCTAGAACAAGTTCTCCTACAACCTCTTTGTGCTTTTTCATACTCTTCTTTAACATAGCAGCAGCGTATTTAGTATTGATATTGATATTTGTATTCATATTTAATAATAGATTGGATTCTTGCGTGGCGGTATTTGTAAACATTTTTGATTGATTTGATTGATTGATTGATTGATTGATTGATTTAATTGATTGATTGATTTAATTGATTGATTGATTGATTTAGTAAATTGTAATTGTAATTGTAATTGTAATTGTAATTGTAATTGTAATTGTAATTGTAATTGTAATTGTAATTGTTGGTAGGGGGTGGGGGATTAATGTAGTAACATTTTGTAATAAATTTGTATATTTGGAAAAATATATGTATAATAGAAAAAAACTATAGGGTGAAATTTGACCTCTAAGTAAGAATACTTGAATTTAATTAACACATGATGAGTTAAATAATATAATGTAAAACTTTGAATTGATTGATAAACTGATTTGAAATATTAAAAAAATAAAACACACTTGTTAAAAGGGGGTTGGAAATAATAATTTTTAAATTTTAAATAAATGAATAAATGTATAATAATTTATGAATTTAATTTAAACTTAATTGAAATATTAAAAATATTTGGGCAAAAATTTAGTAGGCCATTTTTAAATGATAAAAAAATGAATGATATGGATCTTTTTTCTTTCTTTACTTTAAAAATACAACAAATGGATAACCTAATAAAATTTTAAAATCTAAATAATTAATATAAGAATTGTTAAAATTTATTTCTCTCTTTTTTCTAGTGAATGAGGGAGGTGTTTTTTTTTTTATGATCGTTTATGACAATATAGTTTTTGTGGTGAGTTTAAACAATAACAAGAATAAAATAGAAAAAATTAACAACCAGATTTAATAAAACTATATAAATTTTTAGAGGATATATAAATTATTTTAAATTTAGAATACTATTATATTTATATATTAACGCTTTTTCATAATTTAAAAAAAAATTTTCTTTTTTCTTTAAATTAAAAAAAATTAAAACTGTGGTCACTGATTACGAGATATTATCCAATACATATGGCATTTTTTTAATGATTTTCTTTTTCTTTTTCATTTTCCGCACTGTAATCCCCTCAGTACAAACTCTGTTGCACGGGTTAACGGAGTGACTTTGAAAGATCAGAGAGAGAGGGTCTCTTCTCAGCAGAAACTCTCGCAGAAGAAATAAAGAGATACATAATTTTTTTTTTCACTATTATTATTTTATTGTCTGTCAGTGCTTTTCTTAGCAATATAAGACTCTCTCTGTGTGTGTGTGTTATTTGTTGGGCCATTGACTGACGGCTGCGAGACATTTGATTGGCTGAAATTGTGGATCTTATCTCTCGCTCTTACGCAACGTCCCACACTATACAAAACAAAAGATTTACATATTTTTTTACCTTCGCAATTGGGTGTGTGTGTGTGTGCGGTTCTCCTCGGAATTTTTTCCCAACTCCGAATTCCCACCACAGTTAATTTTCCCGTCGCAAATGATTCTTTGTTGAGAGAAGTTGGGAAACTCAATTGATTGTGGTTGAGTACATATTTTTTAATTCTCTCTCGCTTATTGTTTCCCTCTTTGTTCTTCTTTTTCTTTTCATCCGGTAACGGCCCTGTCCTCTCCCCCCCCTCCCCCAAAAAAAGATAAAAGAGAATCCATTCATTCCCCCTTTCCAATGCCGTTCGTATCGGTTGTTAACTTAATTCTTTGTGTAACATTAGTGTCCCGTATGGTAAAGTATTGTCATTAAAGGTAACGAACGTTTCATGTGTTCTTTTCAACTCTTTTATAGTGTAATATTAAGAGAATCGAATGTTGACAAGCGCGGCTAAAACAGTTTATTAAATACTTTTATATGCATACAATGATGGATTTTTATAAGGTGGGCAGAAATGCATAACAGACAAGATTATAATGAATGATAATATATAACTCCTAAAGTCTTAAAGAGACACACGAATACGTCACTGTCGTTTTACGTTTTATATTTATCTTTACTTTGTATCGTACATTGTTTTCAAAGTTTTGTGCAAGTTATTTTTTTACGATCTCAATGTGTTTTTAATAACTTCATTTTTCAATATATGTATGTTTATATGAATTTTACGACCCTTCTAATAGTGGAGCAGTATATCGGCCATTGAACTTGCATCTCCTGTCGATACCAAATGTTACATATATCTACATTTCATTATCTTCCCTTTCTTTCTTCATGGTAAAATATAAACGTTGTATTGATAATTTTATGATCAATTGCACCATTCAATCATTATAACATTTAGTAACCAAAAACAGAAAAAATAAAACTAAAAGTAAATTTTTCTTTTATTAGTGCTAGATTTATTTTTAAAAAGGAGAAGAACAACACAGGTCCGGGTAACATTCTCGATATGAAAATTTTCAGTTTTTTAAACTTTTTGAAAAAAATGTTCCAAAGATGTAAGGGTTCGTAGTTCTATAAAGTTTAAAATGGAGGCAGCATGAAGGGGTAAGTAGTGGAAATATGAAAGGAAAACCAAACAATTACAAACAACAACAAATATGGAATTATGTTCTATTCTTGAAAAAAATATTATTGGTGCAAGAAACGATATCATATAATTGCGCTTAATCGATTCATGTACCCATCAGAACAGTGTGATACTTGTTGCATATGAAACAACACGAATGTTTTTTTGTTGTTTTGTTTTGTACTGGCTGGCGTTCGTAAACTTCATATGGACAATAATGCCAGAAAATACTGTGCACATAGCCAATATATCTAGTTATTTTTAAATTTGCTAGTGCCTTTTCCAAGACTTTGCTGTATATTTTAAAGCATCCAGTATTTTGAGAGAATTTATTTTACCCGATCTGATGGAGAACGAAATATTTTTTACTATTCTTTACAAAATTTTTTTGCTTGGTTCTATAATATGAAGATGGGGGGGGGGGGGGGGAGAGAGCCCCTATGAGTGAACAAGCTGCTCAATTATATCACAATATAATGCAATAACAATAATGCTATTAGAGAGAGAGGTCTACCAATAACAAAGTTGTATATATATTCACAAAATATAATATAATTGCTGCTTCTTCTACCTTAGTATTCAGAAACGAGTGGACTACCTTCGAGTTAAATGAATATATATGTAAATACACACATATATTCATGAATATTATTATTATTATTATTATTATTCTCTCAGTTGTAAGAAAGTAAGGAACTATATTACAAAAACAACTAACATTGATATTTCTTGTGTGATGCCAGAGAATACTATGCGCATCAAAAAAAAGAATAATAAAAAGAAACGACGCTTCAGAAATCTTTGTACTGCGCCCATGCCTGCATTAGAGTCCGGAAAGAGGCGGACGAAATACATATTTCAATTATTCTAATATGTTATTTTTGCAAAATTATCAATAAATGCACGACAGACAAGAGGACCAAGAGAAAAACAACAACAACAACATCAGATTAATAGGACCGTTGAGTGCGCAGTTTTGTTACACGTAATCCACAAACAAACGGGAACAAAGAATTAATATATAATTATAATTATATATATATATATATATATATATATATAGACAACTACCCAAGAATACAATATTATATTAAAAAAAAAAAGAAATAAATTATTTAGTAACAAAATGCAACTATGAATAGTGTAATACACACGTACAGAAAAATACAGATATTTACTTATGCACAGGTGTATCTGAGTGAATAGGTTTGCGCCAAATGTAAATTTGTGTTTTTTCTAAAAAAAAACGTTTGTTTTGCTCGCGTCTTTTCTACAGAAGTTTAAAGAAAAAAATGGTATTTAAAAAAAATAAAATCATAAAATCATAAAATAGTCAATTAATTATTAAAATTTATATTACGTTATAGGGAATTATTGTGGAAGGTTGTAGACACGCAAGAAACGGCGTAAGAGCAAAGTGAGTATAATTGTGAAAAAAAAGAAAAAAAAACATTCATTATATTCATTATTTTAAGAAAAAAATTAGTTATCCTTACGTTGGCTAGAGAGAGAAGTAGAGACAACCAAATGTATCTCAAGATGTGGATGTATTTTACATTTGTAATAAAGCAACCACAGCTCTGGACAGACATCTAGGCAGAACAGATTTTGAGTTCGAGTTCGAGTTCGAGTTCGAGTTCGAGTTCGAGTTCGAGTTCGAGTTCGGATAAGTAATAACATATTACTCATTACTCATTAATTCCTGATAGTTTGATCAGAGAAAAAAAGAAACGCAAAACAAGTTTTCTGATATCCAACTGACAAAACAGTCTACCGTCCTAAACCAAATTAAAAAATTAAATTCGGATAACATACTCCCAATGTCAGCGTAAAACACTATTGTTGTAAAATGATTTATTGAGTATACAATACACCCTTCTCCTCCCCATCTCCCCCCAAAAAATAAAAAATTTATAAGAATTTTGCAATACTAAATAAATTATATATACAAATGTATCAAGCGTATCAACACAGATCTTTCAAGTTCCTTTGTGATAAACTCTCTTGCATCTACTACACTTTTAACTTATTAAATACATATGAAAAAAACAACAACAACAACAACAACATGTTATACAAAATGATAGGATATTTAAATCTATTGTTATACGTCGATTTCATCTCGAAATCATTTTTTTTTTTTTTATAATGAAATAATTTATCAATAAATTAGACCATTCAATATTGTAATCGTTACGTTACGTTACGTTACGTTACGTTACGTTATGTTCCGTTTCATTTTGTTTCGTTTCATTACGTATTTTTTTTTTTTTTATTTATTTATAAATTTCTTTCATTGTAAGATTCATACACTTAATACAATCGGCCAGCTTTGCAGTTCGTCTACTCTCTTAATTTCTTATTTTTTTTTTTTCGAAATGTAAAATTATCTTAATCTTTTTCCATCCATCTCTTGGTATTTACTCTCCAATATCTCAAGGGATCATCTTGGGTTTTGATTCGAACGAGAAAAGAGGAAATGAGAAGTAAAAAATCTTCACGTTGTGAGAAACAATACAAAAATAGTATAAGTAATAGTATATACATTAGACTGATTGATTGATTATACAGATAAATTATATTCATTTTACACTACAATTTGGATACTTCTCTCTCCCTTCCTACTGGGTTTGTTCTCTTCTCTGAAATCTACCTTCAAAAGTGATAACATATACCTATTTATTATATATGCTTGAATTTTCTTTTTCTTTTTCTTTGTCTTTTTTTTTTTATTTTATTTTATTTTAATTTATTTTATTTTATTTTCCATACATTATCGTGATGCCTGTACACAGCCTAGTAAGAAATATATCTATTAACAATTATTCTGGATACTACGAAATTTTCATACAAGGAATATTAAATAAAACAAATAAACTTTACAGAACTTGCCTATATCAGTCATTATACATGAAAAGAGAAAACAACATTAATAAACAAAGAAAGTATAATATTCCCAATATTATCTATAAAAAGTTAAAAGTTAAAAGTAAAAAGTAAAATTGAAGTAAAATTGCATTATTTTAATATAACTGAATGTTTTAATATCGAGATAATGTTTTCTTTTGTTATTTTAAAATATTATCCCATCCTTTTCTTGCTTTTTTAAACTTTACTTTAAAAACAACAATTACAATTACCATATACAACATACAACATACAACATCCTTTTTTATATATATAAATCATATATACAATTATAAGATAGAAGTGATATAAAGTTTAAAGTTTAAAGTTTAAAGTTTAAAGTTTAAAGTTTAAAATAATTTTTGAAATTTTAAAAACTTTAAATAAAATAAAATAGAATAAACTTCGAAAAGGTTCCAATTGAACCGAATTTTCTCCATTTTTATATCAACCAAATTAACAATTAAAAAAATACTACATTTCTTTAGGTAACAGAAGACCCAAAAAAAAAAAGTTTTTTATTATTCAATTCATATTTAAGGATCTACTGGCGTTTATAAATTACATCTTATGACATACTAAAACAAGCAACTGGATAAGAATTATTTAAAGAACAAAAGTACAAACGAAATTAGAAAATAGGTAATAACAAAAACCTTTGATCAAAAATTTTAATTTAATTGAAAAAAAAGACATAATCGAAGGATTAGTTAAAAAAAAAAATAGATACTAATAAGAATTATGGAATTGATCCCTACTTTCAATGGCTATATTGAAGATGAAACTGATGCGCTATTAATATTTGAAGCAACACTTAATGGAATTTTAAGAAGAACAATAAGGAGGCCATATGAAATTGAGAGACCACAGTTAATTGTATCGGGAAACGTTTTTGTATTTATTGAAGAGGAAGCAGGAATTAAACGATGGACTGATGGGGTATCTTGGTCACCATCAAGAATTTTAGGAAAATTTTTAATATACAAAGAGATTATTAAAGATAGAAATTCAATATTTAATAATAATAATAATAATAATAGTAATAATAATAATAGTAATCATTCTAATGACATATTTGACACTAACATTAATAATTATAATGACCGCGGCATTTCAAATAAAAATTCAAAAAAAAAGCATACCGGGTTTATAAAGAAAACAATTTCAATTAAAATACCAATTACTGGTGATAATATCAATAGAAATGAGAACAATACAAATATCAATAAAATACAAAATGAACAAACATTACATCTGGTATCTTACTACCTTGATAAAGATATCAAACAAAGAAAATTAGTTTGTCCAAAAAATTCCACTCAATTTTCTGGCTTATCTCCTTCAACTTTCCTAGTTGATGCATTGGATACAATAGCTTTAGGAAATAATAAATATATCAATAATGCAGAAATGTTACATCCAAAAATGGTTTATCACATGAATATGAACCCGGCTCATCAGTTAACATCTCCAACAATTTCATCATCGTCTACTTCATCATCCTCTTTATCATTAACTTCAAACTCAATTTTATATAGGAAAAACACAGAATCTTCATCTGAAAGTCCACAAGCATTAACTTCGAGTAACCCAGAAGATAATCAAATGATTAAAACCAATTCTAATAATAATCAAATGAATAGTGATACGGGGCCAAGGAAATTTAGAAAGTTTGGTAATAGTTCAATTCCAGAAAATAAAGAATTAGAACATATTAATCCAACTCCTTATTCACAACAATTCCCTATACAAAGACAGAATGAGAATTATACATCTAATAACGTAGATTATATGATGAATAATAATGAAAACAATGCACAATTAGATAGACGATATACGGAAGCCCAACCTAATTATTGGGCTGCACAGCAACAAAATCAATCTGCTGATGTAACAAATGATGTATCACCTATGGCATCTCGTTGTCCTAGATTACCTGGTGCAATGCCACCGGTAAGATCTAAGGCGGTATATACATCATCATACGCACAACCTACTGAACCAATGGGGTACAATTCGAATCAACCACCTGAATATAATCATAATTATCAAATGTATGAGGCTAAACAACCCTTAAAAACGTACATGCAACCAGTGGCAAGACAAATACCAATCTTATCACCAATGCAATATTCAAGAACAATGATTCCACCAATGCAAATGCCACAACAGCAGATGCAAATGCCACAACAGCAGATGCAAATGCCACAACAGCCGATACAAATGCCACAACAGCCGATACAAATGCCACAACAGCAGATGCAAATGCCGCAACAGCAGATACAAATGTCGCAACAGCCGATACAAATGCCACAACAGCCGATACAAATGCCACAACAGCAGATGCAGTTACCGCAAGCCCATGGTCGAGGAATGATGAACGCACCATTACAACCTTTGCAAGTGCCTCAAAGAGTTCCGACACAGAATGGTATTCCATATAATCAAATATCAATGGTTCCAAACGAATCAAGAAACAAAAATGGAATGAATCCTCATCATTTTCGAATGAATGCAACTTATAGAAATTAACAAATGATTTTTAATAATCTCAATTTGTGGTAATATAAGTTACACCTCCCTTCTTTTTTGTTATTATTCTTTCTTTTTCATGAACAATACAAATTATAATAATCATGAAAGTGTAAAAGAATAGTGAAAAAAAGAATAATAAAACAAGATCAAAATACAATTACTTAACAGTCATAATTTTTACATTGCATGAGTTTTCTTCGAAAACAGTTAACATATGAGCATTTTTTTTTTTTTTGGAACTTTTATTAGGTTTTTAACATCTCTGAAGAAAAAGACAAAAAACTACACTACATAATTTAAACAATACAATTAATAAAATACGATATAATATAGCAAAATACATTATAACCAAATAATCATTTTAAAATATAGAAACTGTATATATATATATATATATATAGATCTCTTGAATACTTCACCCACATACATTCCCCCCCTCTGTGCAGAGGTGACATTTCTAATCATAAGAATATATTTAAATGAGTGAAAAGTGATCCTAACCTTCAAAGTATCACTCACATTCAAAGTATCACTTACATTCATCAAAACAACAAACAATAATAATAACTAACACTCATTTAAATATTCAACCTATCATCTTATAACTTATTGATGTTGCTTCAATCTTATTCGAAAGAAGCCTTTAAAGGAAATGTCATTTAAAATGTCTGAGAACTCAATCAATGCGTCTAAAATATTTTTTTCAGACATCTCCTTTCTGCATGCTTTATTTATGCGACTGTACGGCTTGTCTTCTTAACTTTTTTTTTTTTTTTTTGAATTTTTTTTTTTTTTGAATTTTTAAAAAATAAAAACACAAACAAAGAATAATCGAATTTTTTAGTTAAAAAACTTGACTGATGCATCAAAATAATATAATAGATTGGCAACTAAACTAATGGTTTTTTTAAATCAATACATATTCTAATGGAGTTGAAAAGTGTTAAGGAGAAGACATATTAACCAGATATTGTTAATCTTTTGTGACTTCTGATATAATTAATCGATTTATTTTTTTTTTTTAAAAAAAAAGAACATTAACACACACACACACACAATTTTTATTAGATATACTGTCTTCTTTTGGATACTGGCTGCTAAATTTATGAATCAAGTTAATTGGATTCATACACCAAAATAGTCATTACATTTAACTGTGATCTTTTTTTTTTGATTTGTTTTGTTTTATTGACAAACTGATTTTACTTCAGTTAAAGAGTGCATACTTTTATCTTTCATATAGGTTTGGATCAGAGTTTTTAATGCTTTAAATATATTTGGTTTACAGCATTTAGTTATGACAAAAACAAAAGATGATGATATGAATAATGGTTCTATTGAGGAGAGTCTCTATGTACAGTCGGAACTTATATGTCCTGATGGCTTGGCACCACTATCTTCTGCTGAAATAATTGAACCTTTACAACAACAATATTATACTGATAATTCTCATTTATTAAATGAGAATAAATTAATAGAAAAGAAAAACTTAAATAAAAATTTTGATAAGAATATGTTTTCACTACCAACACCAATTTCCAAATTAAATAATGTCATACCTGTTGAATTGACAGATACAAAAATTACAGCATTTTCGGGCGCCATTGCTGGGTTTGTCTCTGGGATTATTGTTTGCCCATTAGATGTCACTAAAACAAGGTTACAAGCACAAGGTTTACAATCAACTGGGAACCAAAAATACTACAATGGTCTAATTGGAACAATAAAAACAATTGTGAAAGACGAAGGTGTCAAAGGGTTGTATAAAGGTATAGGCCCCATTTTGATGGGTTATTTACCAAGTTGGATGATATATTTTTCAATTTATGAAACAAGTAAAACTTCTTTTCCTCAAATTTTTCCAAATTCAGTGTTTTTAACGCATTTTTGTTCAGCACTCACTGCAGGTTCAGTTTCTACTATCTTAACAAATCCAATTTGGGTTATTAAAACAAGGCTGATGTTACAAAATGATATTGGAAAATGCCCAACTCATTATAAAAATACTTTTGATGCGTTTAAAAATATTTATAAACAAGAAGGTGTAAAAGCTTTCTACGCAGGGATTGTGCCATCACTTTTTGGGCTGTTCCACGTTGGTATTCAATTTCCTATATTCGAATATTTGAAAACTTCATTCAAATACAAAACTGCTAAAACTTCCATATACCAGCAAGTAAATAATAATAATAATCACATTTCAGCTAGCGAGAATAGTAAAAATAATTCAATTCCTTTGAAAACCGAATATACTATCAATTTAGGAAGATTAATAATGGCATCTTGCTTATCAAAAATGATTGCATCATTGGTAACCTATCCTCACGAAATTTTAAGAACTAGAATGCAATTAAAATCAAATTTACCACCATCTGTTCAACACAAAATAATCCCATTAATAAAGAAGACGTACTTAAAAGAAGGCTTAAGAGGATTTTATTCTGGATTTTTTGTAAATTTATTAAGAACGGTTCCCGCCTCTGTAATCACATTAGTAACATTCGAATATGTTCAACATTCTTTAAGAAATTAGGATACTTTTTTCAAGAAATTTCTTTCAAATTTGAAATATTTCCTGCATTATTATTTTTTTCAAATTATTTTCAATCCAAACTGCATAAGTACATTCAATACCATAAATGTACCATTATATATTCATACGCTTAAGTCATTACTTGTTTTGATTTTATGCATTCTCAGCACATGCATGCATACATATTCATACCAAGATACATACACAAATAGATACATATTAATATAAGGAAATACTTAAAAGTGTCATTTTTAAATTCCTATATATTTGTTAATAATCAAACTTAATATCTCAAATATATTTGCGACTGATATACTTGATTAATCTCTTTATTTATAAAGTACTGAAATTAAATATATAGAGAAAAAATATTTTTTCTTATATTTCCATATTATTGAACTGCTAATTATCGAATTGCGATATAAAAAAAATATGAACATTAAGACGCCTCTTTTGCAAAATGATGAGTTTCAGATCATAAAAGTATTATTTAATGATAAAAGTAATATTCATAAATTATTTTTGATGTTTCTTAAACCGAATAAAACGGTCACAGAAATAAATTTCTAAATATAAAGTAATCATTGTTTGGTCCCAGTTAAAGTAAGCTTAGAGTGTGGAATGTCATAATATTATGAAGTTGATTATTTTACTATTTATTTTGTGTGGCATTGGCTATGGGACAAATAATTTAGAATTTCCAGACCCACTTACAACAGTCACATTTGCAAATGAGATTAAATTAGGTTATCGTATAATTGAATTTTACAGTCCATATTGTTCACATTGTAAAAATATGGCACCAATATGGAAAGAAACTTGGGAAACATTTCAAAAAGACCCAGTCAGTGCTAAAATAAACTTTTCCCAAGTTAATTGTGTTGAAAGTGGTGATTTATGCTCTCAAGAAAAAATTAAATATTATCCAGATATTCGATTGTATGGTCCCCAAGGTTTTATAGAAGAATTTCCGGATAACTACAAAAGAGAAATGAAAGAGTTTATTAAATATGCAAAAGATGTAGTTCAAAATGAAGAACAAAATAAATTGAAAGTTGAGACAAAATCTGGAAAAAAAGCATCAAATGAGAGTGTTTTATTAAATAATGAAGAATTAATTCTTCTGCTGGCAGGTGAATCAAAAATTCCTCATTTTATCTCTTTTTGGCCAGGAGATCTTAATAATCTTAATAACAATGACAATGACATTGAATTTGATAATTGTCCTCAATGTTACGAATTTAAAATAAAGTGGAAAACTTTAACTGAGAAATTGGCCACTTCTGGCATTCAAGGTTCACATTTTAATTGTAAAAAGTATCCTAGCATATGCAAGCAGCTAAACTTCAATGATTTATTAAAATCTAATGTAGAAGCATCTCCAAAATTGGTTCTTATTGTACCGAATAGAAAAACAAATAATTTTTTCCAATATATGGATTCTTTAGATAAACCAGAGAGCTTTATTTTAGATTTTGCAGTTAGAACATCGTTTAATGCAAGACTTGAAAGTATAACAAAACAACAAATTAGTGAAATAATTAACAGAAAAATTGATTATAGTAATGTAAGGTCGGACAACAAAATTCATTTAGTATTTTCTTATGATGAGACTATGGTTTTTAAGGAAGATTTTATTATTTTAGAGTATTTGATTGAAACGTTAAATAATTTTCAGAACATCTATCTCTATAAATGCCATGAAGATTTATCTCTTCTAACTTCAAGTTCCTTTGATAGATTTTCCGAGGTATTAAATTATAATGCATCAGAATCAAAGAAAATAAGAAATGAAGAATATTTTGATATGTATACTATTACGCAAAAACCAACATTTTACATTTTCAGAGATGGTGATTTGCTGCCATCTGTATTCAATTCATACTCAACAGCAGAATTCAGATCTTTAGGATATATTTCTGCTTGGTTAGAACAAACTTCATTGTCGAAATTTACAGAGATAACTGAAGATAACTTTTTAAATACAGTCGAATACTCATCTCATATATATGAAACTTTAGTTATTCAGATAGTTGATCTATCCGAAGATGAGAAGATTAAACAGAGTAATATGTTTTTAGCTAATTTGTTATTAGCCATTGATGATTATGAATATTCACGAATGGCTTATATAGTGGAAAGTATTAAAGAAAAGAGAACAAAAAAGGATAATAAATTAAAAGAGATGAAAAAGAAAAATGCAAAGAATAGAGATATTGTGAAAGCAAAAATCCAACAATTAGAGTATGACTATGATAAAAAAATTATTACATCATATCTGGATCTTTCCCAAAGTGCCAATATTCTGAAAAAATACAACATAAAAATGAAGGGAAGAGAGGTCGAGATAGGTGATATCATTATTATTGATAAACACACTTCAGAAATCTATTATGATAATATCTTTGGAAATGATCTAAGGGATAGCTCACCTTTCGAATTAAGGGAATCTTTAATAAGTATAACAATCCCAAGTAAATCGACTTATAAATTACGATATAGTAATGTCTTTAAAACTGATAGATTTTCCTCCAAAGAATTACATTCAACAATCTTTTCTTATTTGCATATTCGCATGTGCATAGTTCCGATAATATTAGTGTTTGTTATGTATTTGACATTACGCAAAAGTCGCAGATATAAGATAATGAATTTATTCAGATATCCAAAGAAAGATAATTATTCGCATAGAAATGAATTCACTTTCGTTAAATCAGAGTTTATAGAATAGATAAAAATGTAAACTAAATCATGAACTTTTATCAAGGTGATATATAGTACCAATTTTAAAGTTGCAAGTGAACTCTGTTAACCAATTTTAGCGAAATGTGAATGTGCTAAAACTAAGCATTCAAAATGATCTGAAAACATATAAATAAATGTTTATATTAAAATTAATTTTATGCTAGGATGCCTTCCGTTCTATAAACTATAAATATATTATATTTATATTATGTATTATTTCTAAGTTATCCATACCCAGAAGAATAACAAAAATACAACTAAAAATATTAAAATCCAGGTTGTGAAACTAATACCAGATCTCTTTGCCATAATCATCATACTATTAAATGTATTCTTTAGCTTGACAGTGGCATTTTCGAATGTATCACCTAAGGTATCCAATGTTTTATTGCTTCCTCTAATTTCATCTCCCATTTTTAGAGATAATGACTTCAATGCTTTAATTTTTTCAGTCATGGCACTCATATTTTCTTCACTTTGAGACTCTAGTTGAGCCAAAGTACTCTGTGAATAATCTAATTTACCTTTATCAAAAGGAGAATATGCTGTGTTTAAATCATTTTCAATTCCAAATAATTGGGTTCTGCTTGTATCACGCTGAGATAGGTTTGATTCAGAATGCCTGGTGTAAATTGCGTATATTTTAATTATTCATTAGTAAATAAAATCCTATTTAACAAAAATTAACATAAAAAAAATGAATATTTCACTATACATACATTATAATGATTGCATTACTTTACTCTAAATCTGATATTTACAATAGTTTGATAAATTCTCCTATTTCAATCATCTTACACATCTAAATTCAAGCTTTTATATGAAGCAATGTTGACATTTTCGATATTGTTTTTAATTTTGTTCTTCTTGATGCTATAAAATAAAAATAATTTTAAGGTATTAAATAATTTCATTCTCATTAACTACGAAATTATGGCAGTAATTGACATTAAAATTAATATTACTAATATTGATGACATTCTACTTCTATATTTCATTGTGTGCTCTCTTCATATATAAAGTTATTAAGATAGGATATCTTTAATTTTATTATAAATAGCAGTATAATTATAAGTGTGATAGAAAAAAAACCTGAGAGAGAAATTACAACTATGGAAGAGGAGACAAGTGAACCAATTGCTTCACTGCGAGATGTGCAACATATAATGCTAATCCTTTCTGGTAAGGGTGGTGTTGGTAAAAGTTCTGTGACTACACAAGCTGCCTTAAATTTATGTGGTAGGGGCTTTAAAGTTGGTGTTTTGGACATCGACTTAACAGGGCCATCCTTACCAAGAATGTTTGGCCTAGAGGATAAATCAATTTTTCAATCCAGTACAGGATGGCAACCTGTACCTGTAGACACTAATGGAACAGGTTCATTAAAGGTCATATCACTAGGATTTTTGTTGAATGATAGAAGTAATAGTGTTGTATGGAGGGGCCCCAAGAAAACAGCTATGATAAAACAATTTATGACAGATGTACAATGGGGGGAATTAGATTATTTATTGATTGACACACCACCGGGAACTTCTGATGAACATATATCTATTGCAGAACAGTTAAGATGGTCCAAGCCAGATGGTGCAATTATTGTGACTACTCCTCAAAATGTTGCAGTTGCTGATGTAAAGAAAGAGATAAATTTTTGCAGGAAGGTTAATTTTAAAATACTTGGTGTAGTAGAAAATATGTCTGGCTTTATTTGCCCTCACTGCTCTGATTGCACTAACATATTTTCTTCTGGTGGTGGTAAACAACTAGCTGAATCTTATGATGTCCCTTACCTTGGAAATATTCCTATTGACCCCAAATTTGTTGAAATAATTGAAAACCAGAGTTTAAGTAAGAAAACATTGCTCGAAGAGTACAACAATTTATCAATATCCACGGATTTTGCCAAAATTATGCAAAAAGTATTAGATCAGAAAATAGAGCCAAGATTTTAATTCACTGTTAATAGCGAATATATTAGAATGTTGAGTACAAGAACTAGACAGTCAAAATTCAAATATGCATTTATAGATATACAAACTGAGATTTAGCCAAAAATTTCATATATAGATAATTTCATAAATTAATCTTTTTTATGATTTTATAAACTCCCTGAACTCTACTTTGGAATGAATACCGGGTTTTCAGTATCCTGTATAAATGGATTTGAGCTTCTGCTTGGGTTTAATATATAAGCGTTTGTATCAACATCTAACACAACTTTTGCTTGTTTACCATTTCCGATCCACCATTTTTTAGTGTCCGAACTAGGTGGCGGAAGTTTCATACCCCTTCTTAAATCCTGGTGATTAACGTTTGTGGCATTTGTATTCAAACTATCATCGAATTGATCTAAACTCTCAATAACAAATGAACTGTCATTTAATAGTGCTGCCTTCTCCTCATCATTCAATTCACTTAATTTTGCTGTTATGTGTTCATATAAGTCTTTAGAAAGTTGTGATTTCTTTTGTTCATCTACCACAGTAACAATTGCTTTATATGTGGCAAAAACTGGACGATGATCCGAGTACAGAATATTTTCAGCACATCCATATGAAAGTTGAGTAAGCAATTCACCTCTATTAAGAATACGGTCTGTCCAAGCAGGAATTCTCATTTTCTCACTAGTATCGTATGTTTTAGTTCCTGGGTCAAATTTATACGTTGGAGGAAATGAAATTTCCATTTCATGATAATATGGAAATGATGCACCTGCTATCATCTGCTGATTTAATTGATCACGTTCAAACAATTCAGCATAGTTTTTGGCAGTGATCATTCTTCTAACTTCTTCATTAGTCATTAGAATTCTATAATTAAAATCACCCATCCAAATAATCGCATCATGATCTTTAATCCTAAGACCTTTCGAAAATCTTATATTTTTTGCAATTGTTTTATAGTCACTGTGGCGCTGCTCAACATTATCTAAGCCTGCTGCTAAGTGTGAAACAATTACACAAAATCTAGTGGCAGAATATTTAAAACTAACAGCAACTGCACCTTTATTAGATCCCATACCCCCAAAACCAGTTTTTTTAACATCTCCCTCAATATGTTTAACTTTCATATATTCGGATTCAGAAAGCAACAGCAGCAATAAAACACCACCAAGTTGACTGCTCCAAACACTTACATATTTTTTATCGTCTCTGCCATTATTGATTGTATGTAAAACCTCTTTCTCCCAGTGCTGTTTGACATATGGATCTGTTGAAAGCATTTGACCTGGTGTCAATTCAACTACTTCTTCTAGACCAATTAAATATATGTCAGGGGTGCTTTCCAATTTTGCATCACTAGGTAATAACCATTCAGAAAGATCAGTCGTGGAAATTTTACCACTAGTGTTGAAAGTCCCTGCAAAAATAGAAATATCCTTTTCATAGGAATAATTACTTTTCAACTTTCGTAGATGCTTTGTTATATAAGGATTTAAAGGATCATAAATTTTAACTCTGGAAAGAAATAATTTGGTATAAATTTTTCTATACTTCCCGAAATTCTTGATATTCTTTGAATAAGTTCTATCCAACCAGTAGTAGTTCTCATTCCATAATTTATTATGAACATCGACAAATTCGCTAGAGATTTCAAAGTCTGAAATTTCTTTTGTCATTAAATCCATCACTTCTTTACTCACCAATTTTTCAACTAAATCAAGCTTTTTCATTGAATCGAATACGCTTATTCTTAGTACCCCCGTTTGTTTACCTATATATATTCCCCTTCTTGTGTCATATATAAATGCTCCTAACTCATATATATCTTGCTCAAGTGCCTGTAACATATTTTGCGGTGCTTTAATAATTGAATCTGAGTTATAGTTTAAATTAATCATCCTCAAACCTCTAGCATTAGCACATTTTCCATAAGCAGATGCTACAAGTTCCTGAGTTTCACTTTTGGGTTTAACAACATTCACTATACTTACAACACCATACTTTTCCTCAAGATTATCGAAATGTCTATCAAACGCAACTTGTGTATTATCAATATCTCTCAAAAGTTTATACTTTTTGCCGTATCTTAATTGATTTTCAGTTGCTTCCCAAAATAGAGGAACATTTGCACTAACTTGTGAATATGAAAAGATATAGTTATCTGTTGTTACGACAACTTCAGTTTCTATTAAATCTGATATTTTCCCATCCTCATTTATACCTGTTAAAGCAAATGCATCTTGTTTACTTTCTGTAGATATTCTTGAAATGAGAGTTATAGAAGTATGACTACCATCAGATTCCTCAATAATCGAAGTCTTACAATAACCTCTAATCAAAAATGTAAAAAAGGAACCAACATCAACTTGTTGGCGAACTTCCGCTGGTAACCGTTCTCTCCAGGTTATTAGTTCTGTTAGGAGGCTCTTATTCCATATATAATTCAGGTCTTGATTATCGATTATGTAGTCTAAATTATGGGAAAGAGCATGTGTCTTAAAAATATTTGACAGGTCATAATCTCGTGAAAAATAAAATGTTCCATCTGTTAGAAGTTTTTTAATGGAGCTACATGGATGTTCATTGCTATTTTTTTCTGAAATTTGATCCGCTATATCATATATAATGTAATCATATATGTTGCTGTCCAAGCTATAAAATTCAACATTAAGTACTTTGATTATATTATCAGTTGGTGAAATTCGTCCAGACTCATCTTTCCATCGTGGATAACCAACTTTTTGGATACCAGTAATAACACCGATAAAGATATTGTTGTCAATTGAAAAAATTCCTAAAAGACCATAAAATAAACGATTCTGGACTTCAACATATCTATCAGATTTAAGATCTTCATCAGTAATGCTTCTTATTGCAAATAAAGGTACTGTTCCGTTCTGTTGTGATTGTGCAGCATTAATAGGCTTATATATTCTCTTGAAGAGGAGGTTGCTACCACTCGATGAGACAACTAGTTCACGAGGTTCCCGACCTATATATACCTTCATAAGTTGCTAATTGTATTCTACTTTAAAAAAACAAATTCCTATTGAATATTTGGAATCATAATCAGTCAGCTCGAAATAACTAATATTATCTGGTACAGGTTAAATAGGCTTTTTTAAGTACACCGAGTTTCTAAGGATTCCAATCTTGCAGATGGAAATTGATTGACCGGTCGTAACAATATCACTCAATCAATTAGTATTTAAAGAGAAAACACTAAGATAAATGTACAAATTATTTAGTTTTTTATATGTGATTATACAAACATATATATTATATTTACCTTCAGATATAATAACACGGAAAAACCAATAAAAATACACTAGGCAATTTTAATAAAAGTCCTAACATGTAACAATATTTCTCGGTTCGGAACACAAAGAAAATACATTTTTCAATATATTTTAAAAATGACAAAAGTATATATATTTGATTAAATAATAGAAAATTGATAATATTTAAAAATCTATAGAAAAATAAAATAATAATTATAGTAGTTTAGAATTGTATCAGCTGTACTATATATTTTTTATTTTTATTAAGTTAGCTTATTGGGATGAGTTTTGTATCGGGTAATGTTCGTTGTCTAAGTTTCCATAAAAATATATCTCGTATTAAAAATAACTAGTGATCAATTGTTATCAAGTATAATCAGTTGTATTGCTTTAAAAATATTCGGCTTATAAATATAGTAATAGTTTACATACAACTATTTAGTTTAAATACACTATAGTAATCTTAGAATTCTATTATTTTGGTTCAGCGATAGCTCTATAGGTAACAAATGAGGTATCTTCAGCTTGTAATTCAATTTCGGTGTGTGGAGCGATAAAGAAAACAAAACCTTCTTCAGCTTTAATTTTAACGCCATCACCAATTACATAACCATTACCTTTAGTTGTGATAAGAATACTTGGACCATCAATACCTTCAAATTTTCTTGAGCCAATTTTATCTTCAAAAGTGGTTGAAACGATTGCAAATTCATCAATTGGAGGATTGTATAAGTTCGATTCACCTTCACCTGAAGATTTTTTGTAAGAGGTTGGTTTCATTTTTTGATCGTCAACTGAGTCAGCATCGTAAGTTAACATTTCCACTAAATTCTTTACGTCCTTGAATTTTGGAGTGAAACCAGCTCTAACAACATTATCAGATGCAGCCATACATTCGATGATATCACCGGAAATATAAGCATGAGGGTCTTTAGCCTTTAAGAAGATAGCTTCACCTGATTTTAAGTAACAGTGGTTTAACATTAAACAACCACAGAATAAACCGATATCATTTGAGAATTGAGTGTGTAATCTTAAAATTAATTCTGGTAAATCATCAAATGGGAAATCTTTTGGAGATTTTTCAGCTCTCTCTACTAAATTTTTAGCAAAAGATTCAACTACATCATCCTTTTCATTCATAACGTTACTAAAGATTTTTTGTAGTAATTTTCTGTTCAATTTATCTTCTTCAGAATTTGGTGAAGGGTTTTTCTTAATACCTGTAATAAATTCATTAGAACATTCTTCACCAACTAATTGTTTAAATTCTGGTATTTTTTCTAATTCGATGGCAATTTCATTTAATGGTTTGAAACCACAGAAACCTTCAAAATCAGTAACGGCGATTGCCATTTCTGGTTTATGGTTATCATCTGGATAATTTTCAGGATCTTGAGCTCTTAAAATTTTAGCTAATTTTTTATCTGGATGAGCTTGAATTGATAAAACTTTTTCGATAGATAAAACTTTAAATAAGAATGGGATTTCATCTTTTGATTTGTATTGATCAATGATGCCTTTACCTAGCATTTTAACTGGATCATTAGAAATAATTTGATTTAAAGTTTCATTTGTACCATATTTATAAGAAGGAACTTTTGGATGAGTACCCATCCATAATTCAGCATAAGGTTCATTTTCATTTATTTTAACTGAAGGATCAGAATGTGCGGCAAATCTAGCAACAGCAGAGTTTGAACCAATTTTACCCCAAGCATATTGTTGGTAACCAACATTTAATCTAAATACTTTATCACTCATTTTTTATAAAGGAAGTTTATTGAGTTAATTTATGGTTTAATGATTGTGTATTTGAACTAATAAATTAAATAAATCCATTTACAATTGGACAAAGTAGAGAAATTATTTGAAAAAATAACTGAACGTATATATATATATATATATATATATATATATAAAGAACTCGATTATTAAGTATAAAAAATTTTAAACAATATAATAAAAGTAAATTGATGTTAACAATTTATTCAAAAGATGAAAAAGTTCTTAGAATTAACATAATAGTAATATATTTGTGTAGCTTCCAGTATTAATTCATTTGGCTCTTTATTTTTCCATTCTAAATATTATTTTTATAATGGTAATAATATATACATGAAAACATCAAACAAAACGCGATAAATTAAAGTTAGAAACAATGAATGAAAAAAAAAATATGTACAGTATGGGATAATATATTTTTATTGACTAAAAGAGTAATTTTTTTTTTTTGTTTTTTCTCTTCTACCATTTTAATAAACTAGCATACTCTTTACTACTAAAGTGAGCTTCTTGAAAAAAAAAAATTCAATTCTTTACATTTTCATCGTGATAAAAAATATTATTATGAGAATATAGAAACGTGACAGAAGCATATTAATTTCTTTGTATCGGTTAATGAAGTTTTTGGATTTTGGCATAATATTTTAACTTTTTATACTTGATATTAATTAGTATCATCGTTCTCTATACATATTATTATTATTACTATTTTTTACATAAGAGGTACTAAAATGAAATAAAATGATACAGTGATCATATTTTTGTAAGACTCAATCAACCCCATACTCAAGAGTTTTTTTAACTATCAGTTTATAAGAAATCAAGCATTATTTCAATACGAAATTGCTCTCAATATATGGAATAAAAATGTATGAGAGTCAACCCTTGTAGATATCGGAAAAATTTTGTGTATTGTAAAAGAAAACACAAATGTTTTATTATATATATATAATGAAATAACAATTAAAATGATATTTTATTACCTTGTCACTCTAATTACTTCTAATTCATTAAAATAATATTGTCGTTTCATCTCTCTATTTACGTTTCATTTACTTTTGTGACGATTATTCGAATGGGCGGCGATTCTGTTCCAATTTTAAACCAAGAAACTAGGTTTGGTTAAGTTATTAATTTTGATGACAGTGTTTTGTTTTTTTTTTTGTTTTTTTTTTTTGGTTTCTCTTGTTCCTTTTCCCCCTGCAAAATGACTACATGAATTTCACATTCTCACAATAGAGAAAAGTTGCATTTACAGTGGATAAGCCTCTCAATTGATTATAAATTAGAAAACATTCCATTATACAAATATTCTTGATAAAGTTTGGGGAAGATGAGATGACTTTTATTTTATTGTTTTATATAAAATATATTGATTTATTTTGAAATATATTTTAACAATTGTATATGAGTATAACCTCTTTTTTGTTTCCAATTTTAAAAAAATATATAGGAGGATAAAGATATTAAAACAATACTATCAATTACAAATGAATACACTAATATTAGGTGCCACTGGTTTATGTGGTAATGCTTTTTTAAAATTTGCAAACAAATCAGAAAATATTACCTCAATAACAACTTTAACAAGAAGAAATTTATCTTCTGAATATGATGATAATTCTAAAATAACACAATTAGTTAATAAAAATTCGGATGATTGGGTAAATGAAATTCCAAGCAATATTGATACAGTTTTTACAAGTTTATCTACGACGAAGGCTGCTGCTGGTAGCTTTGAAAACCAATATAAGATTGATCACGATTTAAATATTCTATTGCTTGAAAAGGCTAAAGAAAATGGTTGTAAAACCGTTGTATTAATATCAAGTTCCGGTGCAAATGAAGCTTCATGGGCGCCTTATTTGAAGATGAAAGGTGATATTGAAAGAGATGTAACGAAATTAAATTTCGATCATACCATTATTTTACGTCCAGGTATTTTATTAGGCGAAAGAGATTCTCAAAACTTCAAAGGTTTTGGAAATGGTGTGATGTCAAAAATAGGTGCTTGTTTTTATGGTACAAGATTGGATGCTTTAGCTTTTCATCCAATTTACGGTGATGACGTTGGAAGAATTGCTCTTCATTTAGCTGAAAATACAGCTACTTCTAAAAAAGTACAAATTGTTGGGCCAAGAGAGATGCTTGACCTCGTAAAAAATTTGAAATAATTGCAAACGTATTTTAATTTATATTAATTTTTGTTTCTATTTATGTTTTTTATTCAAAGAAACAAAAAAGACACATTTTAATTATTTTTATACTTTCATGCTAAGAATATAATTAATATTTTGACTTGACATTTGTAGATGAAAATTGATTAAATTTTCATTAATGTATGATATGTATTTTGATTTTCTATTATGTAAAACTTTCTTTGTTAAAGAAATTGTGCAATCTGTTCTTAAGAATCCTTTTAAATTTTCCTCAATCCCTCAACTTGCAAGTAAAAAAGATGTCTTATTTTACCAAAAATTGTAAAGTGTTACGCCACATGAGTCGGTATTATTAATAATTCGTAACAGTAAACGCATCGAAAAAAATTCGTTAAAAAAAAAGAACATACAATAAGATAATAATAATAATCATAATGGTTGAAGTGGTAGTTAGATTGATCAAGTAAAGAGGCAAAGAGAAGCGTGTACTACATTTACTTAATTCAAATATCATTTCAGAATTTGCCTTTTATATTCTTAATAAATTACTCTAAGTTGAGCTACAAAGATAAAAATATAATTACATCATCAAGGAATCAGATAAGAGCATCAACACTTCTACCAGCATAATGTCAACAAATGAAAAAGTAAATGAAAACTACGGTATAGTAATCGATGCAGGCTCATCGGGATCAAGAATATATATATATAAATGGGACACAAGTGATTCAGATTCACTCGAGGTTATGAATTCAGTACCACAAATATATACAGAAGATGACTGGACTTTTAAAACTAAACCAGGTCTTTCGTCATATGAAAAAAAACCAAATAAATCTTTCAAAAAGCACATTAAACCACTTTTAGAGTTTGCAGAAAAAATCATTCCAAAAAATAAACATAAGGAAACACCAGTATTTATTCAAGCAACAGCTGGTATGAGGTTACTGCCTGAAAAAAAACAAGAAAAAATACTGAATGACGTTTGTGAAGGGTTCAGACACTATTCGAATTTTTTAATGCAGGATTGTAAATCACAAATTCAAATAATTGATGGTGAAACAGAAGGTTTGTATGGATGGTTAAGTCTTAATTACTTGAAAGGAATGTTTAATAACTACGACGTAAATTCAGACACACACTTTACTTTGGGTTTTATGGACATGGGTGGTGCATCAACTCAAATTGCCTTTTCTCCTAGCAATAAAGAACAAATAAAATTACATAAAGAAGATATACCTACAATATATTTAAGAAGTCTGAATGGTAATATACAAAAGTGGGATGTTTTTGTTAGTTCCTGGCTTGGATTTGGTGCCAATCAGGCAAGGAAAAGATATTTTGCACAGTTAGTCAATGCCATCCCAGAGAATATCAATGACTATGATGATGATGATTATAAAACAAGACGTATTTTTGATCCATGCATGCCGAAAGGATGCGAGAGTAAATTCGAATTGTACGAAAAAAAATTTACTGCAGTAGGTACAGGACGTAACGAACAGTGTGAACGACTAATATACCCTTTGTTAATGAAACAACTTCCTTGTATTGATGAGCCATGTCTATTTAATGGTGTACATGCTCCTAAGATGGATTTTTTAAATGACAAATTTGTTGGGGTCTCCGAATACTGGTATACTGCCAATGATATATTCAAGCTAGGCGGTGAGTATAATTTTGAAGAATTTAGTAACGGTGTTAAGGAATTCTGTGAAAGTGATTGGTCAGATATAAAAACGAAAAGTGATCAAGGCTTTTATAATTCGGTTCCAGATTCTTACTTAGCTGACTCTTGTTTTAAAGCAAATTGGGTTTTAAATGTATTGCATGAAGGTTTTGGTTTGCCTTACGAAATGCCTAAAGATGCACCTACTCTTAATGTCCACTACCCAACTTTTCAGAGTGCTAATAAAATTAATAGCCAAGAACTATCTTGGACATTGGGAAGGATACTTCTATTTGCCTCAGGTAGCATTTTAGCAGGAAATAGAGACTTTACAGTTGGGATCGAACCTAGTAAAATGTCAGTTGAGAAATTTGGTAAAGAATTTGTATCAGGTGCATTAACAGATATAAATTATGGGGGAGGACATCCAATACTCTCTATGCTAATCAAATTATTTGCTTTGATTGTATTAATGTTTTTGCTGTGTTACATACTGTTAAAGCTAAATATTGTTGACAAAAGTCAACTTCCTTCAATATTCACCGATGTTTATGAAATGATCATTAACAAGAAAAACAGTTACAATCACTATAACAGAATGGCTGACTCATTGTCAAACTTAGAAGAAGGATTGCCCGATAATTCAGGTGAAGTTGTTAATAAATTGAACAAAGATATTAATCTAACATTAAGAAGTAAAAGTTTACAAGGTTTGAATGAAATGTCACCAAAAGATAGCATGGCGTTTAATTTAAAAACACGCAGTAAATCACCAGGAGTTCTGCATTCGAATAATTATAAAAATGAGATAGTATCCAATACTAGTGGAAAATTAAGAACAACATTTTCCTTGGCTGATTTTTCAAAATATAAGACTGAAAAAAATAACGATTGAATTTATACTGTTCCTTAAATAGATAGAAACTATCTAATATATACTTAACTTTGTAAATAAGATATTGTGTTTTCCCTTTATATATAAACTTCATCAATGGTTAAAGCAAACAGATTGAAAATCATAAATTTTGAACTATAGTTAGTTGACTAGTGTTTAACTCTTTGTATGTATGACATTCAGATGAATAAAATACTTGGTGGGTTCATTGTATGTTTTTGATTTTTATATTTATTTTTCTTTGTACGCCTTTTATTACTTTCGTACAGAGTATTACAAAAAAAATTACTGTATGAAGATTGATTTTGTTTTTATTCATTGAAAATTTTCTTTCCGAATGTATTAATTATAAAAAAAATCGATGAGATGTGGAAACTCATCTCAATAGAATTTCTAAATAAAAGAGAGATAGCATAACTTTAGCAGATACTATAACTTTAGTTATTAAGAAATTATTCTTAGTGAATATATTATCGCAACCAACTAAAGAAATAATCAAAGATGAGAGTCAGAAAGAAGCAATCCAAGAGAACCTCCACACGTATGAAGGAAGGTATTAAGAAGAAGGCAGCAGCCCAGCATAGAAAAGAAAGGAAGTTAGCTAAAAGAGATGTTACTTGGAAGTCTAGAGCTAAGAAAGACCCTGGTATTCCAGCTAATTTTCCTTACAAAAATAAAATAATTGAGGAAATCGAAGCTAAAAAAATGAAAGACATGGAAGCAAGAGAGATTGCTAGACAACAAAAATTAGAAGCCAAGAGATTAGCCTTAGAACAAGGTCAAATAGTCGAAGATGATGATATCGAAGAAGAAGATGGACAAAATGGTCTTGCAGCTTTAGTAGCTTCAGCTCAAGAAGCCGCATCCAACTATGATGGAGCTGGCGCTTCTTTAGAGGAGGATCAAGATTTGGTTGTAATTGATTATAACATTGACTTTCATGAGGATGATGCTGAAGGTGATACAGAGTTAGAGAAATCAAGAAAAGCATATGATAAGATTTTTAAAACCGTGGTGGATGCATCCGATGTTATTCTGTATGTTCTTGATGCTAGAGATCCGGAAGGAACAAGATCAAGAAAAGTAGAACAAGCTGTTTTGCAAAGTCAAGGTAAGAGATTGATTTTGATTTTAAACAAAGTCGATTTAGTTCCACCTCACGTACTAGAGCAGTGGTTAAATGTCTTAAAATCTAGTTTTCCTACAATTCCATTGAGAGCTGCCACAGGTGCTACTAATGCGGCATCTTTCAACAAAAAACTCACACAAACGGCCACAGCATCAGCATTGATGGAAGCATTAAAAAAATATTCTAACAATAGTAATCTAAAGAGATCTATTGTAGTAGGTGTGATTGGTTATCCAAATGTTGGGAAATCCTCTGTCATCAATGCATTGACATCCCGTCGTGGTGGCTCGACTAAAGCTTGTCCAGTAGGAAACCAGGCTG
>JAJLTH010000115.1:0-32565 GCA_030568035.1 Tetrapisispora nanseiensis
GGAAACCATACTCTCCAGAAAATTACAATATATATTAACTATGTTAATTAACAATTATTATATTATATTATATTATATTATATTATATTATATTATATTATATTATATTATATTATATTATATAAACGGTTTACTCCATGATTATTAAACAACCACTAATGGATCTTCATCTGTTGCACTAGTAATATATTCAATATTCGCATTCTTTGTAATTTCTTTTAATTGTTCTAACATCTTTGTCTTCACGTACCCACGCTCGGTATTAGAATGGTTACAGACTATGACAATTTTACCCATCTCTTTATATTTCAAAATTTCATGATGAGATAATTCCCCAGTGAAAATTAAATCAATCTCATTAATATTCTTAACGTTTCTAAATACTCCAGATCCACTACCGGCACATAAAATTATATTAGAAATTTCAATACTTGAATACTCTTTATTTAATGATGCAATTTGAATATCATTTATATTCAAATGAGTTTTAACATTTTTAATAATTTCTACCAAATTAATTGATTTGGATAATCTAACAGATCTACCATAACCAATGGTTTCATTATTTTCACTGTTGGTGACTGGTTCAATGGCAACATTTTCACTGATTATATCATTTTGATTATTGATTAATGAATTGACTAACCAATCATTCACTCCACCTTGAATAGCATCTACTGACGTATGTGGACAGTATACCGAAATACCATTTTGTATCAATTTGATGGCATTTTGGTGTTGTGTATTACTGTAAGGTGATAGTTTCTTCCAATTTGGAAAAATAAATGGGTGATAGGATAGAATTAAATTACAATTTTGGTTGATTGCTTCTTCAGTCACCGAACTAGTTAAATCGACTGTTAATAGTACTTTACATTTTTCAACCTCATTAACTACCTTGTTCATATCATTAGAACAATCAATATGCAAACCTGTATTGTCCCATGCACTGTCAGCATATTGAGGTGGAAATAATCTTGTGATGATGCCAACAACCTCTTTTAGTTGTGATCTACTTAAAGCTTTACTCATTTTTTTTTTTTTTTTTTGTCTCAAAGAAAATTGATATTTTTATGCTGTTGCGAGTATTACTACAAATTTAAAAATTTCAGTACAATGAATGATTGATTGTGCAACTGATCGATTCTTTAATTAAAAAATACAATTGCTATGAAACCTGTATTCTCTCTGTTCTTGTATAGTTTTATCCCAAAATCTTTTTTTTTTTTTTATATCTTTTCTATCTTATTTTTAAGTACGCAAAAAGTTAACCGAGTTGAAAAAGTTTCATATCAATAAAATATTAAGAATTAATTCAGTAGGCCCAAAACCATATTTGCACACCCATTATGTAATTTTAATTCATCATGTTAAACCACATGATGAATATAATTAAGTTTAGTAATCATAATTATCAAGATTCTATCATTCTCCAGCTCTATTTAACTAGGTGTTCTTGTGTCACAATAATATCGTTTTTTTTAGTTGGGACAAGAATAAAGAAACCGTTCAAATACATATTAAATCGAATAACAATATGTCAAATATTACTGTCGATATTTTAAAAGATAAACTAAACAATAATATACCTGACGTTTATAATGTTATTGCTATCGATACTTCTGCTGGTTGTGGACAATCCTTTGAAGTAGTAGTCATCAGTAATACTTTCGAACGTAAAAATAATTTGGCAAGAAGCCGTATGGTTAACAAAGCATTAAGTGATGAGATTTCACAAATTCATGCGTTCAGTTGCAAATGTTACACAGAAGAGGAATGGTCAAAAATTGTAGTATAGACACACATAAAAGTACTCGTAATGATCGAATTGGAAGAGGCAACTAGAGAAGAACCATTTTCTCTTAGTTTTAATTTTTAATTTAGGATACACAGAATGTACAATTTTTCATACTATACCATTACATTCATACATACATACATACATACATACATTCATATATACACACATATATACATATTTATATGGACAAAGCAGAACTGGAATATATACTTCACCTGTCAACATAGTGTGTATTGACTATTTTTTTTTTTTTTCTTTAACTTTCCTTCAATGATCAGTGCAACTAAGATAATTACACTTATTCAATTCCTTATAAGTTGGTTAGCATAAAATATTTATATAGATAATTAGATGTATCTAATGACTACTTCATCAGATAACTCTCTACCTTGACATTGACGCTTGTCTCATTGGTTTTCATTCCATTACTCTCTCTTAATATGACGATATACATAATTTTTCAAGTCTTCTATGAGATTCTCTGTGAATCTTCGGCTTGCTTGACAAAACTTATTAATTACTCGAATAGTAAATAATTGATCGAAATTGTAAACAAAAAAAAGTTATATATTAAAATTAGAATAAGATGATCAATAAAAAAAACGTTTCTTAAGATTAAACAGTTTGAGAATACATGGTTTATTGACTGTTTTATTAGTCGATATAATACTAATAATTAGTGAAAAGTAGCAAGTTTAAATTTGATGTATATTGGTTAAGTTCTAAATTTTATTTAATTTGAAAATACACACGACAAATATATAAGTGTATATAATAAAAATAGAAAATATTGGGTAAGAAGTTTTAATTTCTAAGATCTATTATTCGACAGAACATTAAACATAGCTAAAAGGAAACAGTGAAACAACAAATTTATTTAAATAATATTCGTTCATTTAGAAGAAAATAGATCTAAAAAAAAATAGATAAAGTACTACATCTAAATAATACATGATGAACACATCCGAGAGCCGCCAATCTTCAATTATGGTGGCTGTTAGAGTAAGACCATTTAGTAAAGAAGAATCATCGAAACTAGTGAAAGATGATGGGAATAAAAATGATTATCCGTCTTTAAATGATTCTCTATTAACATTACCGAACAGTGAGATCGAAACTGCAACTCCAAGTAAAAACACTCCTTCTAAGAAAAACTATTTACTGAAACCAATTGGGATAAGGAAAATTGTAGATTGTGTCGATGATAAAATGCTTATATTCGATCCTGCTGAGACAAACCCATTAAATAAATTGAGTGATAATGTTTTAAATTCAATGTATTCCAAGAGACAAAACAGTCGTAGACATTTGAGACGAGACGGTGGAGAGTTAAAGTTTGTATTTGATAAACTTTTTGATGAAAATTCTGATCAAATGAGCGTATATAAGGGAACAACAAGCAAATTATTAGATTCTGTGCTCGATGGGTATAATAGCACAGTATTTGCTTACGGTGCCACAGGCTGTGGTAAAACCTACACAATTAGCGGGACACCAGAACAACCAGGTGTGATATTTTTAACTATGCATGAATTATTTCAAAGAATTGAGGACTTAAAAGACACAAAAAATATTGAACTAACATTGTCATACCTCGAAATATACAACGAGACAATAAGAGATCTATTAGATCCAACCATTTCACCCAAAAAATTAGTGATAAGAGAAGATAGTGATCAAAAAATAACAGTAGCAAATTTATCTCACCATAAACCACAAACAGTTCAAGAGGTAATGGATTTAGTGATACGAGGAAACATGAACAGAACCACATCGCCAACAGATGCAAATGAAACATCATCAAGATCTCATGCTGTATTACAAATTCATATTGCTGAAACAGACCGTACTAAAGATTTAATTTCACACACTACATTTGCTACATTGTCCATTATTGATCTTGCTGGAAGTGAAAGAGCAGCATCTACTAAAAACAGAGGAGAAAGATTAATAGAAGGGGCAAATATAAATAAATCCCTTTTGGCACTGGGTAATTGTATCAATGCATTATGCATATCTGATGGAACACGCAGGACGTGTCACGTTCCTTATAGGGATTCAAAATTAACAAGATTATTAAAATTTTCATTAGGAGGTAATTGTAAAACTGTGATGATAGTTTGCGTCTCACCTAGTAGTACACATTATGACGAAACCCTGAACACACTCACATATGCAAACAGAGCAAAAGATATTAAAACTAAAATAATACGAAATCAACAATCTCTAAATAGACATGTTGGTTCTTACTTAAAGATGATCACTGAGCAAAAACAAGAAATTAATGAATTGAGGAAGAGAGAGACAGCTATTGTGGATTTGCACATCAAAAAATATAAACTAGGTAGAGAAAAGATTGAATTGGCAATTGAAGATTGCATTCAAAAGATAAAGAATACTTGTTTACAAACACCAAAGTTTAAAAATGCAGGAATTGTGAAATCTCTAATTTTATGTAAAAGACGTTTATTGCAATTAGTGAAATTGGAAATTGACGAAGTATTGCAGGTTGTCGAAGATTGGACCGATGTAACAATAATAAATAACTGTTATATTATACAAGAACAATTAATCAATAAGACAAAAGAATTAGAAGACCAATTCGATACATCAGGAGAATTAGATATAATAATTGAAAATACGAAAAAGATTGAAAAACAAAGACTATCTGAGATGGAATTTTGGAATGATGCTAATGATTCATATAATTTTGAGACCAAATTAAATTATTTATCTGAATTATTTAGAAATGATATTTTAGTAAAAGCCTCCATGTACACAGAAAGCATGTTTGAGAATAAGAAGTTTATATCTAAATTCAAGTTTTTGAGCAAATGCTTATCATCCAAGCAGAATATCCATCAATGCCTTGAACAGTTATTGGATATTGATAAAGAGTTTGACATTTTTGGGAAAGAATTGATGGAATATGAAAGTTCAACGATAAACAATCCACTCAACACTGAAAACAATGCTCATGTTATCAACCATAGCCACGTCTCACCAATGGCAGTTGAAAGTAGTAATGTTTCTACTACAAATATCAGTATGAGAAATAGTCCCAAAATTACCAATAGAAAGATTCCGCATGAAAATACTAAGACCCCACCAAGTGTTTCAAAATTGTCGAATAAACTTAAATTTAGTAAATATACTTCTCCATTATCTGAAAGAAAAAAAATTGGTGCCACCAAACGAATCAACAAAAATGAAAATGGAAACAATAGTAATAGTAATTCACCATCACCCAAAAATATGAATAAAATTAAGAATCCAATATTGTCATTTAAAGATGTAGCCAATAACGGATCTATTAACAACAAACAGCCCTCTTTGCAAATGAATAACAAGGTGACAACCAAATCATTTAATTTAAAATCTAGAATGTCACTAGATCCACAAGATAGTACCGTCGGAGAAATCGATGTAAGCATGCAAGATATATATCCAATGAATAAGTCTAATATATTCAATTCAAATGAGTCCTATGACAGAATTGAGAAAAAAGACACACTAGAAACGAATAATACCAACGAATAAGCGAATTCTCAAAGCAAAAAGAAAAAAGTTAACGTATTTTTTAATCTTTTTCATCAACAAGAAATCATATAAAGTATATTCTATTACCATTTTGAAGGATTAATTTAATGTACATACATTCTACGTAAAATTGATTTGATAACAAGCTATTAAAATATCGTAAATATATATAAATATATTTCTTTCTTCATACAATAAAGTATGTTGATTTAATTCAATTTATTATAATCCTCAATAGTCAATCTTGTTGTATCATTTACTCAACTACCCTCCTCCTCGTCTGCATTATTAATTAATTTATGCTTGTATGAATCATCCCAAATCAAAATTGATTGAATGGCTTTCTCATTAGTAATGTTTTTTTCTTGGTGAAGTTACACTTTTTGTGTTTTTTCAATTTTTTTTTTGACTTTGAGCCAAAAACAAAAAAAAAAAAAGAAAGTAACTGAAAAAAACCACCACCTCTCTACGCCGAGTTCTGTGCCAGTTGGGAACAATTTGTAATTTTGGAATTTGTAAAATTTTCTTTTCAATTAAAAAAAAATTTCTGTCGCTGGCTGGTAATTGACAATTTACTCATTTCAAAGACGTGTCGCTACGAGAAAGTCTGTGACAAAAGAAAAAAAAATTATTGAGCATCAAAAAATATTTGAATAAAATAAACATGTTTAATTGGAATGAAAAATAACAAAATATTTATTAGTTTATTATTTGTTATATATATATATATATATAAGTCTATTGATTCTCAGTTTTAACAAATGTTTATTATTTAATATTAGATACTCTTTTCTTGTATTCTTATTTCATTTTTTGTTCCCATTTAATGAAACCAATCCAACGTATAAAAAAATACCTATAGGAAATAAAAAATATTAATTAAAAAGAGAATTAAGAAAGAAAAAAAAAGATTATTATATTTATTTAAAGATTTTATTATTCATCTTTATTTATATTATTGAAAACTTTATCGAATTCATTATCATTTAGTTAGACCTTTTTTCTTTTTTTCTTTACTTCCTTTTAATTTAATACTTTTATATACCTATAACCCCACCAAACTCTTCGAACCTTTTATTATAAATAATAATAGTAATATTATTATTATTATAATAAGAACAGTAGTTACACACAAATTTATTGATTAGTTAGTTTTCAAACCAAATTTATTTGAATATAACTAACAGTAACTTCCAAAAAACTACTCTATTTTCATTAATCCTATAATAATAATATCATTATTATAATTGATATAATTATTTATTTTTTTAAAACGAAGGTTCCACAACTAAGGAAACTAATAATTGTTATTAAGTTTTAAATTTACTCTACAAATTTTCTTTATTTTATTTAAGAGGTTTTTTCCCATTATAAGTTTGTCTCCACATTCCATTACTAAAGGTAAAACTACAATTTTAAGATAGTTATTAATTTAATCTGTCTATTATACAAAACAAAAAAAATATTATAAAATATACTACTATTAATTTTAGACAAGCACTTTTATCTTGTTTATTTAAAAGGTTAAAAAGAAAATTTGAAATTTTAAACTCGTTAATTTCCTTTCCAAAATCAAAGCAAATCTGATATTTAAGATATTTTTTGAATTCTGTTTTTAAGGGAAAATAAGTTAATTACTCTTTCACTAATATCTTATATATTAAAATTTTGCTGCTCAAATACATTCTTTAGTTACATTCAATTGTTTACTATCGCTATTTTTTTTATTTTTACTTGAAATTTTTGAAAAAAGAAAAAAAGCAAAAATTAACACAAACCCAAACCCTAAAAAATATGTCCCACTTCATTAACCAAAGTCAACATCAAATGCCTGTTCAATTCAAAACTGGGTACCGTCACCACAATCACACACAATCCATGGCTTTCAATGGCGTCACAAACATGAATTCGTCTATGATGCCACCACACATGTCTCACCCAATTCCACAAACAGCAAACCAACTCAATCCATACGCTCATCAACGTTCTCATAGCTATGGATACCCAATGATGAATATACAACCACCTCCTGGCTTTAATTATTCCAACAATGTCAACCATTTTACACAACCACAAGTGATGCTTTTAACGCCAATCAATGAAATGTCTAAGTTGCAAAACCCTACCATACCAGTTTCTTATGAGAATAATAACTTCCCAGCTATGGCAAAGGATTTCCAAATGGGACAACCTTCTTTTCAAACTAATAATAGTGGAGTGAATCCGGTTTTAGATTATAACTTGGAAGCAATGACAGACTATATTGTTGAATTCAGCACTTTAGCATTTGATGCTAAAGATAAATTTAATGACAAAGCTGTTGAAAATAGCCAAGATTCTATTCTTACTTTATTTAGAAAAGGTATTAGCTCAGTGTTAAATGCCACAAGATTACCTTCTGTTACAATTTTCCAAGGTTTGGATTATTTATCTAAATATTTATCTAAACTTCCAGATCGTCACAATTCTATTGGAGGTAATACAATTAACATAATTTATCAGCACACCATGATTGCTTTGATTCTAGCCAACAAGTTTAATGATGACAAAACGTTCACTAATAAATCTTGGTCCGAAGCAACCGGAATGCAATTAAGTATTATTAATGAATATGAAAGAGACTGGTTAAAGATTTTTGATTGGAGAATGTTTGAAGATAGATTTGTTTTATATTCCGATTATGTTGAAGCTTACAAGGCTTTTGACCACGAGAACAGTTCTTCTGTCTATGAGGTTACAAACATCCAAGGACAAATACAGACTCCAATTTCTTTAAATGCCACACCTTTGCCAATTGACACATTCCAACAACAATCTGTTGAAGGAAGAACTCATGCTTTCGCGAGTTCTGATAATTTATTTTCCTCTCCATATTACTATAGCAGCGAGGATGATTTTTATAATTACAACAATGCAAAGGCGTCTTACCCAAATCAAATGCCAATTCAAAATCAATTTCCAATTCAAATGAACCCAAACATGTCGTTACAACATCCGATTCAACCTCAAATGAGCTACAACTCGAACTTTAATATTGCAAGCAGTCCATTATCTGCTTACAGCCCATCAAGACAAGGACATCAACACAATTATAATTCTTTTAATAGTTTTTCGTGTCAACCTGCTAATTTACTTCAACCACAAATCCAAACAAATGGAGTCATGCCTTATCAAGGATATTGTCACAATAATAGAGGCTGGCCACATCAAAATAATAATTTATACAAAAATACCATTATTTGTTAAGATTATTATATTTTTTTGATTTAGCTCTTCAGCTTTTTATTTATTTAACGATACACATTTTTTACTGAAGTTATCTTATCAGGATTTGAGCATTATACTTAATTATGAATTTGAAAAGCTTGAACTTCAAAATATCATTAGATTCTATTTCTCGACAAGTTTTTAAAAAAGCATAATCGAAATTTATTCGGAATACAATTATTCAACTTTAAGAAGTAAAGTAATTATTAATTGGTAAAAAAAATTCAAAACATCTGATAAAACTGCAAAAAAACAGAAAAAAACAGAAAAATCTTTTAAAAATCTTTCAAAAAAAAAAGAACCCAGTGTTATTGAGCTTTTGAATAATGCAAATAACATTGCACACTATTCAAATGACAATATTTCAATCAATAAAAGTAAAAGATGATAATACAATCTCATTAGGATTTTGATATTATCAAATATATTAGAAGAGAAAAAAATTATTTGAAAAATAACAAAAATATAATGACTTATGTTAACTATTAATGGAAGAAGGATTTCTTAATTGAAAATTCCTGATGTTTTTAGTTTTCCTAATTATTATGAAAATTAGTCAACACTATTCAAGACTATATAATATATTCTATATATTTATATATTTCTTATTTTAATAAATTATACAAGTATATTTATTTAAATTCACCACTAACTTTTTTCTTCTCTTGATACGTCTCATATATTATGAAAGATTCAAACCTTAACTGATCCATCTTTAGATTTACAATTTTACAGTACGACATGTTTGAAGTACTTCTTCTATAAGTAGCTATACAGTCTATAATATAAGATACACCCATACTTGCCAGTGTACCATATATCGAAAGCAATCTGATATCATTTATTTCAAGCGAAGCCATTAGAAATCGTATCGGCGTCGTATCAAAAATTCTTTTCTTGTCAGAAAAATAACAAAAGTTAATGTGACTAAATATAAAAAAGTAAAAAACATTTGAAAGAATAATCTAACAATAAAAACCAGTTTAATATATGTATTATTTTAAATCATATATAGTTTAAAAGAGAGTTAAAATCAAAGTTAAATATTTACAAAATTATAGATGAAAAAAAACCAGAATGAACTATGAGATCATTCATAAAATCACATAGAAGTTCGAACTCATTAGATGGTGGAACTGGCAAATATAATCCTTCTTACAATCAATATAGTCCTAAAAGATATAGCAACGATTTGACAAATGATATGGATATACTAGATTCCGGTAAAAATAATGCAATTTTTAGCCAGCAATCAAACGCTAATTTGAAGGAAAATGAACACAATTTGAGATCCGCCCCTAGTTTTGAGTCTTTTCACAGAATCACAAACAACAAAATGTTCTCTAGTATTTTATTTAAAAAGAATACTAACAGTGCAGTCACTAATAATAATACCCATCAAAATAAGTTTACTGATAACAAATCAAACTTATATACAGTTAAATCCACACCAAGCTATAATAAATATGAGGAGAATAACTCTTTAAATTCACCTAAATTACGGGGGTTACAAACAAGTACTAATGCGAATGAAGCATTAAACGGAAAAATTCTTGGAAAAGAGCAAACTATATCAACATTAGACGACCTCCCGGCTATCAAAGGTACGATTACTCATTCATGGGGTACAAAATCAGATAAAAACCAACCAGTTATTTTGCTAAATGAACCTAGCAGCGTGAAAATATCACTTAAAGATAATAAAAATTTTTGTGAGACAAAATTGGATGATATTGTAGAATTTGAAAATAAGTCAAAAAATGTAACTATAAAACCCCAACCGAGTCTGGATAGAATATCCATCTCTCGACCTTCAGATCCATCAGAATTACAAGTATCAAAAACACGGAATAGAAGTGCTAGAATTGTTAGTAAAATTGATATGCAAGGAATTGAAGACGACAGCATTATTAGCATAGAAGGAGAAATATTTCCTCGAACTCAAATAAAAAGCTCACATATTGGGGAATCAAATGATGATTTGGCAAATGAAACAGAATATAGTAACTTAAGCTCAGATAACGTGTATGAGACAGATGACATAGAATCAGACAAAAGCTCGCAATTTTCTTTTGAATATGATGCAGTTAATGGTAGAACTGCATCAATGAAGTATTATTCTAAAAATGATCCATCTAAAACTGTATACATTAATGATATGTATGAAGATGAAATTTTTGACGAAAACATGAATTACTATGAAGATAGTTTCGAAGATGAGCTAGAATTTACAGGAAACAGGTATGATTTTTATGATGATGATGATTATGATAATAATATTAAAGAAAGTAGTTCGAATAAATCAACCGAAGAACGAATGCAAATAAATTCTAATAGTTTGTATCAAAACTTTAACTATGATGACAATTATGACGATGATAAAGATAACAATAATGACGATAATGACAGTGACAGTAAAAGTATCTCCAATACACCAAATATCAATTCTGGTAACGTAAAAAAACTAAATACCTATCATGATCTTTTTGACATATCCGATGAAGACGAGCCTAATATCTATATGGATAAATTTGATGATTTAGATACACGTCAAGAGTATTGTGACAAAAATTCTATATCTGAGGGCAATCATGAAAATAAAATTAGTAAGGTTGCTAATACCAACAAGAATAAGTTAGCATCGTTGGCTGACATTTTTGATATTGATGACGATGATGATGATTCTAATACAAAAAAGCAAGAACCTAGCTTCGAGTTTGATGATGAATACAATAATGCTGATTATTATTATCAAGA
The DNA here is from genome assembly GCA_030568035.1 of Tetrapisispora nanseiensis. Classification (NCBI taxonomy): domain Eukaryota; kingdom Fungi; phylum Ascomycota; class Saccharomycetes; order Saccharomycetales; family Saccharomycetaceae; genus Tetrapisispora; species Tetrapisispora nanseiensis. The sequence goes on from JAJLTH010000115.1 coordinate 11,366, forward strand.
GGACTTTGCTTGCTATACTGATTTAAGGAACGAGATTTCTAAAAATACTACTGCCTCAAACATATCTGAACCTCTCTCTTACATTGATACAAAAAGCATTTTGAATTCTGATGATGGCAAGCCAGTTCAATTGAAAAATGTAATTCTTCCATCCAAGAATGGGTCAAATAATGATAACACCTATGTATCATCAAACTCAGGGTTATTTTTAAACTCTTTCAAAAGCAATTCGTTAAAATTTCATGATATTAACAGTAATTATGAATTGGACATCCCAGGTTCAACCAGAAACCTTTTTTTTATAGATGAAAATGAAGAAGATGAATATCTAACTGATATAAAATTAAAAGAAGAAGATTATTTGGATGAGATTAACGATGTGCCTGAAGATTTTGAGTTTATGGAACGTAAAGGAAATAATTCTAGGATGTCATCATTGTCCAGGCAAAGCACTGGTTCATTTAGGGGGACTCATAGTTTTTCAGAAAAGCCTATTGGTTCAGTAAAAGATAATACTCCACTACAGAATAAACTAGAAATAAAAAACAAAACTATAACATTTTTCAACAACCAATGGAACAATCCTGTTACGAGTGTTGCCAGGAGGCGATCTCCTAGGAAATCATCACCAATAAAGCTAGACTCTGACAACAAATACAGCAATGATAATATTCTTTCCACTCCTAAAAAGGCAGATCATGATGAAAGTATATCCGCATTTATTGGAGACAGTTTTGAAAAACCAACTCCTGAATTTATGCAAGACTTCACACTGAGTCCAATACAGGAAGGTGCATCTTCTGTTGACAGTTCCCCTCGCTTGTAATAATGTTATATAACACTTAATTATCATCCATTTAAATATTTCACTTTTTTTCAATAACAATTATTACTTGAAATATATCTTATATATTATTAATTAATTAACTAACTTAAATTTGAATTATCATTGACTTTTTAGATTAATGATATCTAAAGTAAGATTGGATATGCATAGACTACAACTTTTTTTATATCTCCTAAGTATTAATTTCTATTATTAACATCTCTTAAATGCATATTTTGAAGTTTTCAGATTTTGGTAGATGTGATTTCATTAATTATTGGAGATACAACTTTCCATTTATGCTTTTTAGTAATTTTTAGGATGGGCAAAGAAGGTTGGCTTACATTTGCAGCTTTACTTGCCTTATTGATATTTTGGTTAACTAAGCTATAAATTATGCTTTTGGCATCATCTGCAACAACTTCACAAAGTTGTAGTAGTTCTTCACGTGATGGGCACGACTTTGTTCTTCTGTGAGTATTGTTAGCCGTTAAATTGTTTGTCATTTGCAATTTATCGATGTCAAGATTAATACTTCTCATTTCAATTGATGGATGGCCACTCATACTTTTTGATGGTCCATGTTTCTGTGCAACATTATTTATCTTCGCACTTTCACTTCTGTCACTTTTATCTTCTATATTATCTAAAATGATAACATCAACAATCTTACCATCCCTTAATTCCTTTGTAGTTTTGAAATCAAAATCGAAGTTATTTAATTTTTTTTTTATCGCATGTTTATCGGAAGGCCTATTATTACCATATATGTTTTGATCTGTACCCAGGGCTGTGCCTATTATATTTCGTTTCCTATCTTTTACTGGAATATTTTCAATTTGATTATAGGAACTAACACTCGTTTGGTATGAAGTCTTTGAAAACTCGGAGTTCTTGGATTGTAAACTTTCAGAATTGGATAAAGCCCTGCATGGAAAATTATTTTCTCCCATCATCATACCATCAATTAGCCTGATACTTGTAGCATATCTTGAATTTTTGGTTCCTACATCAATATCAGGCAAATGAGCAGGAAATGAGTGAAAACTTGAAAGTGGCTTGATTGCATATCCGTCATTATCATTAACTTTTTCTACATCAACGGGAATTTTAGGAATCTCATTCAAGAGACTATCTTTAGTTTCGCCTCTTAACTCAATTGCTTGATAATCATTTTGTAACATTTCAATATTCTTATTCAAAGGTATGCTTATATCTGGCAGTTGAGAGGAACTTAATTCGTAGTTCTCATTGCCCATTGATTGGTACGAATAATTTGTCATATTATCCAAACTTGAATCAAATTGTGTACTGTTATGTGGCAATACCAAAGATGCTACAATGCTATTTGAATCAGAATCTTCATACAACGAAGAAATAGAATTATCTTCATTAGGTGCTAATGGTTGTTCCTGAATATGATCGGTTATTCCATTCTTTACATCAATACATTTTTTTTGATTTATATTAAGTACGGCATCTTCCTTCTGAGCAGCTGCATCTGCAACTTCATTTATAGCTAATTCTAATTGCCTAGATTTCAAGGTTGAATAAGCATGTGAACCTTCATTGGTTATTGGAAAATCTTTATTTTGTTTTTGGGTTGTTTCATTAGAACTTAATGATATATCAGTATGTGAGGAAATTATATCAACAGCATGAGAAATAGGTCTTCTCCCAGATCTTTCAGGAATGTCAACTTTCTTTTCATGTATAACGGAATTTAATTTATATCCCTGATTGATGTTAGCATCATCAGAAACCTCAAATATTTCGTCAACATTATGTATACTTCTACTACGTCTATGAGCATGACCTCTAAAATCATCACTACTTTCCTTATTTTTTTCTGAAAGGAATTGTCTTCTTTTTTGAAATTCTCTGGTCATTTTTGAATTATCAATTTTAACAAAATCATCATTAGTGTTTTGACACTGTTCTTCAGCGGTCATTTGAGAATTTATTGTGAGACTGTCATTGTTAGGAAATTTAAATGTTTTAGACAGTTGCCCTTGGTTATCCAATAGTTTATTTGCAGGAATAGATTCTTCAACTGGTGATTTGTACTTTTCAAAAAATTTCAATGATCCATTTTTTGAATGTGGAGTTAATTCTTTCTCAATTTCTGAAAAATCAATGTGTTTTAAAGGAGTTGATAAAATTGATAAAGAATCTGGCTGTTCTTTTATTTGATAACTTAGCTCTTGGACATTTGAACTAACAATAGAAGTATCTGATAACTGAGGTACTTCAGGTAAATTAATTTGGTTTTGAGTTTTATTTTGTTTAAAAAATTTCTTGTTCCGTATGTTCTTGTTTTGTAATTTTAAATTCACATTTGCAAATTTATCGAGTCCTAAAACATTATCAATATTGACATTTCTATTTTCACAATCTTCATTGAATATATCTAAAGTTACCTTATGCTCAGCGGATTCAATGGAACTTACTATCGAATCAATACTTGAATTATCCAATAATGATGCATCCCCACTATCTTTCGGTACCGATTCATTATCATTTGTATTATATAATTCACTGTTAGATTCGAAATAGCTTTCATTGTACACACTGTAATCGTCTCCATCATATACTAAAGATGAGGAATGTTTACCTTCATTCTTCGGAGATAAGAATGGTGGCACTGAGATTTGTAATGGTATAGGTACATTAAACTTATTTAAAGGCGAATCCGTTGTTAAATATAAGTTTGGAGTTTTTTCTGGCGATAACAGCAAGGCTTGCTCACTCGACAGTGGTGGTAATGATTTTGATCTAGAGTGGATATTATTTTTAAAGTTTAAAGGTGATACATTGCTGATATCACTTAGTTCGTACAAATCATTTTGGTCCGCTTCGTTAACAGATAATTTATCGATTGTTTGCACAATTATAGATTGCAATGAAGCATGCTTTTTATGGGTATTTTTATTTAGGCTATTGGTTTGGTATTTATCTTTTTTCTCTGTATGAAATTTCCAAACGTCTTTCGGAACGTTTATCATGATATTAGAGTTCAAATCAATAATTTGATCATTCAATAGGGCACCAATCTCATTTTCTGCACCATTTTCGTCATTATATATTTTTTGAATATTGTAAGTATTAAGTAAGTTATCATTAACATTTGCAAGCGAGACTTTTGTCGAAGGATAAACAATTTTTGATGGCGAGTCCATTATATCATTGATGTTATTCAAAGCTTTCACATCTTCTAAGTTTGGTAAAGAGAATCTGACTTGCGAGTTTGTTGATACATGCTCCCTTCTCGTTGGTGTTGTTGGACTGGAGTCAGACGCCATCGCTATTGTTAACAATCTCGGTTTCTTTATTAATTGTATTTAAGAGTTGATGGGATGTCCAATTTATTTAATTTTATATGGAATTTTGTGTGGTATGTTTCGAGATGTTTTATACAAATGATTGGAACCAAGAATGAACTATAATATATTTAGATTAAGTTTTTTGAAAATTCAAATACTCTGTGTTTCTGATTACTTGAGTTCCAGGTTTCTCTTCAAGATGAGAAAGTAACATTCATGTCAGCAGCCTGCAAATAAGACAATCCTCTCCAGAATAATCTTATCAAACAAAGTTGTCCTTCAATTCAGTAAAACTTAGCTGTATATGTTTCTTTTTTGTTTCTCTTTCTCCAAATTTTTCAAAATCTGAATCTCTAAATTCAAGATTTTTCCTAATACGGTAACACTGTCAACAATTGTCAACATTGTCAACACATAAACCCTAAGACAAAGCCCTAACCCTAAATGTCGGAATTTGAATTTTTTGTTAAATATTTAGGGTTTAATGGCTGGGTAACTATGTGCTGTTTACTCTTTTTAACGATCCCTTCCTTCTCCTTCTCTGCACCTGCTCATTCCATTCCTCTCTTAGTCGAATAGAAACATGCTAATCTTTCTAACATCATTTTTGCAAGGTTACCTCCATTACGTGGATACTGGGGAAGATGTTGGTTGACTTCAGAGATACTACACGAGCGAAATCAGTCTGATGATCTCTTAAACGTTTATACTACTAACAATTTAAGAGGTCGTTGCGCGACGAGCTCTTATTGAAAGGTGTTTGTTGTTGAACTTATGTTCTCGTTCACCTCAGCCCATCTCTTTGCTCACTTTGCTCTCTCTCTCTCTCTCTCTCTCACTCTGGCTGGCGCCTTATATGGCTGTCAACCGAGGGAAGAACGTGTAGCCTTCTATGCTCGTTCCAGTTCCCCCCTCCCCCCCCCCCACACCGTTTCTTCTTTCGTGTTTCCTCTGTGTGCAGAGCAGGGCGCAGAGACTACCCCTTCTTATTTTGCCAATACAGGGTACGTAGGAGAGTGTTCCGACACGCGTGATACGCAGAACGACTGCTGACAGTAACGACAGTCTCCTCCACGTATCTTTAAGTGTTGCATTTTTTTCTTACGGATATTTCTCTTTCCATAGGGACAACAGAAGCCCCTCTGGGCAATCCTTCGGCAGACGGAGACACTACCGCAGACCGTTAGACCGGTACACACACACGCTGTTCATCTAACACAAATAACCGTACACGTGTAAATAAATGTTTCAAATTTTTCCTTTTCGATTTTTGGGTTTCGAAAATTTTTCTCTTTTAAAAAAAATTCTGATCGAATATTAAAATTTCTTTGCTACTCTCTCTCTCTCTCTCTCTCTCTCAATCTCTCTATCAAGAAAAGATAAAAATTGAAAACAAGATTATAATAATTTTATTTTTGACAAAATACAATAAGGATTATTAAAATATTTATTATATTTTTAGTTTTAATTGTCACTAACATTTTAAAGGTTTTTGTTTATTCTATTTGAACTAATATCTATATATTCATAGTAGTCTTTTAATTATCATTGTTGTTCTATTTATTTTCCTTCGTGATCGTTTTTTTTTTGGTTCATTCTTATCGATTGAGTTTCTAGATTTAAGTGATACTATATCTTCTTTGTTTTGTTTTTAGTTTGGTGTTTCAATTAAAAAAATTAAACAAGGTTTACTAGTTTACAAGAGGACATTAAATAATTATTCAAATTCCATATTCATACTTCTAATTTTCTACACCTTCAGGATTTTTCTGAACTGATAATATAAACACGTTATAAATATTAATCAACATCACATTATAATAATTAAAAAAAAAACAAATAATAAATACACATATAATACACATAATAATAAACAATGAGTAACGAGGATTACGGCTATGATTATGATTATCTATTCAAAATAGTATTGATCGGTGATTCGGGTGTGGGTAAATCTAATTTATTATCTCGTTTCACTACTAATGATTTCAATTTGGAATCAAAGTCTACTATCGGTGTCGAGTTTGCTACCAGAACTATCGAAGTTGAAAATAAAAAAATTAAAGCTCAAATTTGGGATACTGCAGGTCAAGAACGTTATAGAGCTATCACATCTGCTTATTACAGAGGTGCAGTGGGTGCATTGATTGTTTACGATATTTCAAAACAATCTTCTTATGAAAATTGTAACCATTGGTTGACAGAACTAAGAGAAAATGCAGATGACAATGTTGCTGTTGGTTTGATCGGTAACAAATCCGATTTATCACACTTAAGAGCAGTACCAACTGAAGAAGCCAAAAATTTCGCTCAAGAAAATCAATTGTTATTTACTGAAACAAGTGCTTTAAATAGTGAAAATGTCGATCAAGCTTTTAGAGAGTTGATTACCTCCATATATCAAATGATTAGCAAACATCAAGTAGATTTAGGTTCCGATAATAACGGTTCAGGTAATGGTACATCAAATAACATCAAGGGCCCAACTATCAGCTTAACCCCAACTCCTAATGAAAAAACAAAATCATCTTCTAATAACTGCTGTTAAATTATACTAAAAACATTTTATATTACTATAATTTATCTCTACATCAATGCAATCTAACTATATATATATATATTACTTTAATGATATTTAAGTATTCGCTTACACTTGTAAGTTAATATATAGAAAGAATGATTGAATGTTAACATGCTTCTTTATAGATAATTAAATTAACTTTACTAGAAAATGACCAAGTTAAATATAAATTAAACTAAAAATTAAAACTTGTTTGATTACTATTACAATATAAGGTAGATGTATATATGTATATATGTGATTGTATACTGTTAGCCATTGTCTCTAGAGAGTTAGGATATATTTTATTCTTTGAAATCACCATCATCTTCTTCTTCGTCGTCATCATTTAACTCAGCCCTTTCTCCTTTGGAAGCATCCAACTCTTGGGCAGTTTTCTTATAGTCGATAATCTTACCACGAGTTCTTCTGCCTGTAGTAATGATATTAGATGTGTCAATTTCTGCTAAGTCATCTTCAAATTCATCTTCTAAAGTTACCATAGCATCTAGTTTTTCGTCGGATATTTCATCTTCCTCATCATTTGCACCGGAGTTGGCCTCAGCCTTAGATTCTTTTTTACTTTTCTCTTCATCTTCATTCACTTCAGCATCATAATCGTCGTAATTTCTTCTTCTTCTTTTATTCTTAGATTTCTTCGTTAGATCTCCAACGGAGTTAGAAGGGTTTTCAGAATGAGTTTCGGAATGGGTTTTAGAACCAACGTTTGATTCAGTTTCTGCTTCTTGTTCTAGTTTACGCTTTTCTTCGGCCATTGGTATCTTTAGTTTTATACTTTTATATATATTTGATATATTTCTTTTATCAAATGATATTATTTAACAATCAGCAATATGATGATCCAAATAATCAATCTGAACTAAAAAAACTAAAATAAACAAATGTTTTTAACCTTATTATCCATTTTTAATTAATATTCTTCTTTAAATTTTTATAATATCACGAAATTTTATTTTTATATATTAAAAATGTATTTTGCGGAAGCATATAATAAGAATTTTTTTAAAATGAAAAATTTGAAACTGTTAATATTAAAGCAAAAGCTTTCAAATAATTAAATATACAAAGTTTAAAATATTTGTTACTGTTTCAGTTCAATTGACCTTATTGATATATAATAATTCAAGAACCTAAATTTATCGTTTTAAATATAAGAAGGTAACATATACTGAAATCTCATACACAAACAAACAAATGAGTGTTACTTACGGTAAGACCGCTGTTAAGCAAAACAGTAAACTAGGAAATCTAATAAACTATAGAATCAGAGTAATTACTAATGATGGTAAAGTTTATATAGGGGAATTAATGGCTTTTGATAAGCATATGAATGTTGTTCTTGGTGATTGTGTTGAAGAAAGACTGCCAAAACAACAACTACAAAAAATTATTCTAAGCAACAACAAACAAGATTCCACCAATGCTAATAAATCTATTAAGACAGAAAAAAGAGTTCTTGGTTTGATAATATTAAGAGGTGAGCAAATACTATCAACAGTAGTTGAGGATAAACCTATTTTAACGAAAAAGGACAGAATTATAGAAACGAAAAAACAAAAGAAACAGCTAAATAATCAAAAACGATCTCGAAAAAATAAAAATAAAGATAATGGCAAGATAACAAAAACTGCAACAACTAAGAATGAGAAAAGTTCTAGCTCTACTACCATTCCTGCAAATGTCAAACAATTCCAACCACCACCGGGTTTCAAAAGAAAATAGACTATCATACATGTACAAACAGGCATTTTGCATGCGCTATTGTTTCAAAAATTGGGAACGTAGTGTTTAAGAAATATCAAATATTAAGCTCGAATTTTTGTTATTTTATATAGACATGACAGAGCAATGCCATTCTTAGTTTATTATAATATGCTGACTTTGTGGTAATATCGTTGACATAGGCACAGTTCATTGTATATTGGGATATTTTAATTGGATCACCTTAACTATCCTTACTATTAGCTATATTGTTGATATTATAGTTGTAAAATAAATTCACATGTAGAAATTTTATAGTAAATAACCATGCCATATTAATTTTATTGTATTTGCTCTGTTTTTATTTATCTATGATTACAGAAAAAAGAATGTCGTCACTTGCTTAATCTATTTAAGTATCTAATGGAATAATTTATGATAAAATAAGCCCATATTGGCCCCACGATATTAATTTATCCGAGAATTTTTTTTTTACCATTAAGAAGTGTGCTTAACAGTATTTAAGAAGGCCAAGTAACAAGTATGAATCGAATATAAAAGAATTTTGAATATTTCATTATTTTGGTAATAAAAGGCTTGTCATCTATCATACGATACTCTATATATTAGACATTTAAAGTAGTTAGTGTCGTTGAATATTAATTTATTATAATTGAATCTTATCATTAATGTAAATGGATTATATTTTTACAAAGATGAGGTACTTATAATACCTCTTTAATACTTTTACCATTAATCTCCTTTAACTTGACTGTAAGTTGTAAAGAATAAGTTAAAAAATGAGTGAGTTTTAAAATCTTGATTCGAAGATTAAAATGTTTAAGGATAGGATGTTCTAAACTTGTTAATTTGGTTTTATAAGTTCAGATGTTATACGAGGGTCTGAAGTTTGCCAACATACTGAACTAGTGTTGGATGCATCAAATGGAATCACTATCCAACTGATGCATCCAAAATGTAATTATTCCGAAGAATGCAAACTTATTATAATTTTATTGAAAGATACATATGAACCAGATACTTTTGCTTTTTCGTCAAATTCACAACGTAATCACGGAATTTCTAGTAGTTCAGATTCAGATCTAGTAAAAAGAGCTATACACAATGAATGTCAAGAATGTATTGAGTATCAAATTTTCCTATATTTTAATATGATATGATTGCTGCATAATCATCCAACAAGTTACCATTGTAATTAATACAATGCGCCAAATTGAGAGATTATATTCTCTTTAATTGAATTACTTAAAAATGGATATTCATTTATAGATATTGTGATCAATCACACAACTTAATATCTCGGATTAATTATTCCTACAAAAAGGAATTTCGAAAATATAAATTCTAATACGTTTTTGATGTTTCTCATAGTTTATCCAGAGAAAATCCTACAATCGAAAAATGTTAATGCCGGTATACTCACTTTGAACAAGGCTAATTGAAATTGTACGCATGGATGTTTGTGTATACACAGATTTTTGGGTAGTCAATTATGTTTTTTTCGCAGATATAATTTTTCCGAAACTCGTTTTTATTAATATTAGTGTCAATCAGTATATGTTTGTTACAATTTAAGAACACCAAGAATTGTGCAAAGTGTGTATTTTCTTAATGCTAAGCTTTATTTTAGTAAATTTGCCAATAATCAAATATTTAGCATCTCGACTGTAAAAAATTAGATATTATGTATAATTACAATATTTATAATGTAGTGAAGCCAAAACAAATAAATGATTGAGATATCCAAATTAAAAAAAAACTAGTATATATGGAGAAGATCATGTTTAACCACACGGTTATTCTCCAAATTCTCTGATAGTTCAATACAGTAATCGGTTGAAAAGGAAATCACATTGAATCCGAACTGCATTTCCTTTGCTATAGAGTAGGAAAGATATTTGATATCATATTAATATAGCTAAGCGCTATTTTTAAAAAGAAATTTTTCCTATTGAAAAAAAAATAAAACTGTTCGTTCTCTAGTAGGACGATTAGTTTGGGAAATTGTGCATTTATATCTCTGTAGCCGGTGACCTACACAAGATTACAACACTCTGAGAACATCTCCGATTATCAGGTTATATATATTTCGGAATTAAAACCGTCTAACAGAAGACTGTGTGATGATATAGGAATTCCTAAAACAATATCCCACAAGCTGCATATACAGTAAAAAAGATGACTAGTATTTACGTTTCTTTTGCTTTGTTTTTTGTTGACAAGATTGAAAAGTACAAGCTACCTCAATTTTTTATCTTTTCAAGAATAGTTAGTTGCATGTGGGATAAAAAATTTCCTTTCAGATGACGTCTCACCGAGTAAAGCACACGTTCTTGTAGTGCGACTATTGTGTTTTTTTTTGTGGAAGAACTTTTTTCTCCCCCAAATTTACACAAAAATTTCACTAACTCTTGTCCAATCCAATATCAAAATTTTGATATTGCGAACTTTACAACGGTAGCACTTGCATAGTTAAGAATTCAGGAAGAAACAGAGGGATTAATTACTCTTTCATTATGCATACCGGTCTCCTCCTCCCCCCACGTACCCACTTACTCCTAAGCTTATGCTTTTTTCTCCAGAGTTCTAAGTTGTCTTTTAAACGAACTCAACTATTCCTATAGAACTTTGACAGTTGTCATTTTATTTGTTTATTATGCTCGGAGCGCTTTTTTTTTGTCAATTTTGTTTTCCGCGGTTGTCTCTTGTCTTTTATTCTCCACATTGTATACAAATAACGCGTCCGTACAATGTGGGCAGCACAGAATTTAAAAAAAGTATGAACGAAACAAACTATTGGTGAGATTGAAGATATACAATATATTTCAATCGTCATAGAATTTGATAATAAACTCGGAAATTCGAGTGTTTAAGAAATTGTTGGAGAATATGAGAGACAACATGTGAAATTGTGTACAGTGAATTGATTGTCTTTTCTTTTCCTGAAAACTTAACTATGTTATTGCATTTATCTTTCTTTCTTCTTCTCTTGCTTTGTCCGCAACTCCCCACAGTGAATCCATCCGGAATATTCACTTCCATATTAGGAACAGATATCTTATAAAACTAATTCTCCCCGCGATTGGGGTTTTTTCTTTCTTTTTTTTTAGGCTTGCATTGCTTCTTGTTGCTGTTGCACGCTATGTTTTCTGGGAGGTTTTTTTTTTTCGAAATCAAAAATTTTCTCGAGAATTAAAAAAGAGCTCGGATTATTATCATCCCTGTCTCGAAACTAAAATATTCGAAAAGTTTCTCCGAAACTTTCCCAATTACCGTTTATTTTATTTACCGACAAATGTTAGCGTGCATAACTGAATAAAGGCTTGAATTTTTTGTAAAATATTCTTTATATATATATATATAAACTAATTAGTGATAATAATTTTAACTATTCAAGTTCATAACATTGTACTTCTAATCTTGTTTGAATATCTATCAATTATATGAAATATTCCAAAAACTAAAACACACCAAAGTTTACCCAAGATATATTCAGGACTCTTTCAAATTTTAAAATAAACAAGAAATTTAATTTGTTGAAGTTCTACTTAACTATATATCAGGTTCTAATATTAATAACAGTTATTAAATTATATTGAATTTTGATTAATTTGATCTCTGTAGTCATTTTTAAATTGAATAAAATTAAATAATAATATATCATTTTAAGTTGGTCATTTTTAACCACAGAAATTACTGCTGTATATACATAAAATAGCAACAACAAACGAATCATTCACTATGATCTCCGATAACACAAACGAAATAGATAGACCGTTTATCTGTGACATTTGTAATAAAGGTTTTAGACGATTAGAGCATAAAAAGCGTCATATTAGAACCCATACCGGTGAAAAACCACATCATTGTACATTTAAAGGTTGCGTCAAAAAATTTAGTAGAGGTGATGAATTAAAGAGACATTTGAAAATTCATGTAAATAAAAAGAAGAATAAAACTTCAAAGAATAGAATCATAAAGCGTAATATACTAACACCCGATGGAAGTTTCATTAGCTTAAATGATTATCATAATAATTTTATAACAAATATTGATAAAAACACATTGTTAAAAATTAAAGAATCACAATATACAAATTATTCTTCTACTAATTCATCATCTTCTTCACCTTCATCATTGCACTCAAATCATGACAATATCAAAATCAATTTTATAGATGAAGATGAACATAAAATGATCGGTACAACAAATAATGTGAAATCTGCAGAAAGTATCACTAAGTTGCCAACTGATAATTTGGTGTTACCTATATCACCAAATGCCTCAAGGCTATCTTTAGAAAATACTAATAGTGCCAGCAGCAGTAGTATTCATTTGCCGAGGTACTCGAGCTCTGTTTCATCATTTAGTAATGGTGAGCATAATAGTAATTTCAGTTTTGATTATTCTTTAGCTGTTAAAAACAAGTCTGAATTAAATTTCATCACAAAATCTAACTATCAATATTTGCCATCTTCACAATATTTGAAACCATTTAGATCAGCTAAATCATCATTCCCTAATAATTCAGGCAGTAGATATCACAGAAGAAATGTAGAGTTTCATATAGCTGATCAAGACAATGACAGTGAAGACAATGAATCATTAAAAAATGGAACAGAAGCTGAGCCTTCTGTTCAACACACCATGAATAAGGATGTTTCATTGCCACATATTAATACTATATTTGCACAAATCGAAGTATTCAATGATATGAAATAACAAATATAATTGCATTAGAATAATTGGTATATATTATGTTTTATAGAAGGGCGTATGTCCAGTGATGTAATATGGACTTACTAATACATAATCAGCATCAATTTTTAAATATATTGGGTTTTCTAATTAAAGTTTATTATTATATGTAAATTTTATTTTGACTTAATTTTAAATTATTTTTTTTTATTTGTCAATAAATTATAAAAATATACACTTTGATATTACATAAAAAGTTATTTAACACAGTTTCCTTTCCAGTTTTGAATACTTATAAAATCTCCTCAAATTTTAAAGGTCAAAAGTGAAAATGTATGTCCATTATCTGCGTTTGCTTTCTTAAAAACCTGTTTGTTGATATCCCATACCATTGGTTAACATTAATGGCTGGTTGCTATCATTATCTTCATCATTAACATTGCCCTTAGTTTTTAATTCGTTTGATAATTTCTCAATCATATCGGATTGTTCCTTCTTAACTGAAATGTCGTATGGTTTAATATAATTCTCCAGAGAATTTAACCAAGCTAATTCTAAAACAAAATCATATTTAACTAGGTTATAAGCGGTGTATAATAATGCAAGTAATGCTTCTTTATTATCAATTTCAACAAAATAATTTAATAAGTCTTCAACGACTTTCTGATCTTGGGAAATTGCAGCTGTTTCAATAGCATCCTTCCACAACTTTTCTTGCTTGAAAATTGTTAAACTCTTAGCCCATTTCTTATTTCTACGGTATAGTAAAGCAGCAATTTTCTTGAAAAATATTAGATCATGTTGTTCCAAACGAGCAGCTAATCCTAATTGATCAAACTTATCGTAAGAATCAACAGCTAATGTTAAAGCTTTGTAATCTTCTTCTTCTATCATTAAATCATGGTATGCTTCGTTGACCACAGAGTTGTTCTTTGGTAGTACATTGATTAAAAATGGTTTAATCAAAGGTAAGTTATCAGATTTAGCAAAAATTTTAACTGTTCTAGGGATGTCTAATCTTGGAGTCAAAACAGTTAACAAATCAATTAATAATTTCGGATGCTCCTTAACGTAAAAGTTAATAGCTTTATAGTAAATTTCTAAGTTTGAAACCTTGACTACAATTTCCTTGAAGTAACCATGGTCAAAAGATTTCGTAGATTTTTCAATCATAATTAAAGTAGCATTATCCCATTCATCATAATGAGCATATAGGAAAACAAGTTCATTCCATAAATGAGCTTCTTCGATAGCTCTGATAACCTTTGGAATATTGATTCTAGACCAGAATAATTTTAAGTTGTCAAATGTTTTAGCTGGCTCATACTTGGAGTATAGAATAGCTAATTCGGTAAACATACCCATATGAGCATTTTCTAAACCTAGACCAGCTTCGAATAAAGAAATTAATTCTTCGAAGTAACCATTAGATTCGTACTTATGGACTAATTCATTCAATTCTTCGGCATGAATAATTAAATTCAAACCACAAATTTGAGCTAATCTAAATTCTCTCTTATCGATACAAGCATCATTAACTTGTTTCCAAACTTTGATGTTAGAGGCTTTTCTGGCAGTATCGACAGCAGTTTGGTAATCACCAAGGAATACTAAAGTCGAAGCTAACTTAGAATAATTAGAAATACTAGAGAAACATAACTTAGCAGCTTTATAATTTTTGCTAGCTAATAATTTATCACCAACAGCATCTAAATTAGCAGCATTGGAGTTGGAAACGATGTTCTCAACTTCATTAATTTTATCTAAGGCGGCATAAGCTAGGATCAAAGAACCATCAATCTTAGATTCTTTTAATGTCTTTCTTGCCATAACCAAATATGGGATCAATTGTTCATAATTACCAGCTTCAGCAGCAGTATCAATAACTGCTTCAAAGTTTGAAGAATCGTCAGCTTTAATGTATGATTCAATAGCATCTGGAACTCTTAAGCCATCTAACTGAGCAGCACCCAATTGAGACCACAGCTCCTTTGTATTTATCTTTTCTACGTATTGGGAGGCTCTATCCAAAGATAAAATATCCTCAACAATAACCTTCAAAGCTTTACTGTACATTTCATGTTTGTCATAGATTTCAAAAGCTTCTTCTTTCAAGTCATGTTCAATACATAATTTGGCAATTTCATCGGCATCATAGTTTTGTAATTTTTCGATGTATCTTCTAACCTTATTTGGTTCATATTTGATAGCAGATAACAATAATAGACCTTGTAAAGCTACATTGTCACTGAAAGCAGACTCTTCGAGAACAATTTTTTCTAATAATTCAATTAATTCTAATTTTAGATCATTTTGCATGAATGCTTGAACAGCAACAGAAACTGGTTCTGGGTCAGTTAGTTCTGGAATACCAACAGAATTAACTGATTCAATCAATTGTTGTCTGTGAACATTATCAGAAGACAGGACAGTGTTCCACAATTCTGGGCTAGAACGTTTTAGCAAGTATCTAGCTTGATATTTGTACATACTATTGTCATTAGTAATTCTGATTAAATCCTCATCGTTATTACCTTTATCATAGGCGATATAAGCAAGGAAAGGGTCTCTTTTTTCACAATAACGACCAACATCCAATGTATCATATTGATCATTTTCTTTTAAGAACTTTTCAGGATTGTTGTTGGAGTCAATGTAAATTTTAGCCAAAGCATTATAAATCACTTGATCTTGTAAACCCTGTGACAAGCATTGTTCTAAATAAGGCAATAACAACTTTAATCTGTTTCTTTTTTCAACTTCTTCTGTTAACTCAGCAACTGGAAATTGGCCGAAAACAGATTGCAACAATGATTTGATAAAATCTTCATCACAGTCTACGTCCAACAAAGCACCCACTACCTGTGGTGTTTTTGATGGGTTAACTTGTTGAACATAAGTTTCAATAAATTTCAGGTTTTGTTGATTGTATAGATAAATAACTAACTCATTGACAAAATTAAAACGATCACATACTGTAATTAGTGGTAATTGATCTTCTAAATTGACATCTTTTAAGAAATTCTTAACTCTTTCAGGGTCGTAGACATTATTATCCTTAACAACTCTTTCAATTTCTGAATATTGCTTCATTTTGGCAGCAGCTTCAATGTATTTGTAAACTAAATCTTTATCCTCCGTCAAATTGACAAGAGAAGCTAAATAGTAGTATAACCCTTCAGTGGCGCCATATTCTTCAAATAATTTAATTAATATAGGAGAGCCAATTAATTCGGAATATTTGGTAGCAACTTGTACAACAATTTGAATGTTTTGTTTCAAGTCATTATCCATTAAAGCTTTTAAACAAGCCATAGATTGCTCGACGTTCAATTTACCAAAGTATGCAACTAACCAATCAACTGGCAAAACATTAGTGTGAATGACACATCTCTTGATGTCTTTTATATCGACATAGTTTTCTAATGCTCTTTGATATAAACCAGCTTTTTCTGCCAATGAGGCGATTACCGGCTTGTCGTAATGTGAGAAGATGTTGTTACCTAAAATTGCATCAGCAACTTGTGGGGCATGTAATAAATTAACTTCCAAGACACGAGTTTGTAGATGACCTTGATCTGGTGTGTCGCTCTTCAAAGCATCTAATAATAAAGAAGTACCTTGTTGAATATGATTTTGAGAAAAGAATAAATCAGCAATTTTTTCAATATCTAATTGAGTGGCAGTTTCTGGATCTTGGAATAATGTAGTAGCAAACTCGGAAGCTCTATCTGGAGAACTTCTAATTAAAGTTGAGATTAAAACCAAAAAGTTGGCTTGATAATTAACCTTTTGACAGTAAGGTAAAATTTTGTCGAATTGTTGCAACTCGGCAAGACAGGCTACAACTTTTGGATGGCATTCGGCTCTTAAGTAACAAGCTAAGGCTAATGTGGTATCAAATGGTTTAACAATATCACCTAATTCTTCAGAACACTCTAATTTATCTTCTTTCAACCACTTTTCGAATAATTGTTTTCTGTCTTGTTGTAAAACAGGTCTAGCTAATTCGACCGTTTCTTCCTTATTTAATTTGCTTGTGTCCAATAAAATTGAAAAATATAATAGTAGTGGAGAAATAGCACCTGGTTCAGCTTGTGCAGACTTTAATCTATTTATAGTATTTGAATTTCTTAATTGTTGCGAAGAAGCTGCTGCTTTAGCAGCACCTTGAAAATCACCTTGAGCTAGAAGTGTATCAAATTGTTTTTGAATTAAATCATCGGCACCTGGTAAGCCACCTCTTTTAGCCATACTTAAAGCTAGAGTTACATTTGATAATTTGTTTAGAACGTATGGAACAATTTGTGAAGTTGAAATTTCAACAGCTAAAACTTGACCCTTCTTGTTAATACAGGCAATACCGTTCTTATTATCGTAAGAAGTGGCGGTGAACACCGATTCCGCAGTAATTCTATTAACGAACAAGTTGGTACCAGACTCTAATTCATAAAGATGGATAAAACCATATTTGGTTAATAAGTAGATAATACCGTATTTTTCAGAAACTTGGACAGCGATTGGGAAATCATTAGTGGCATCAGGTGGGAAAAATACTTCAACATTTTTCTTTTGATATTGTACTGGTAAGTTAGCGTCATGATCTATTTCAATAATTCTTAATTCACCAGTTCCACTAGTAGCGTTTCTGTTACCAGTAACAAATACCTGAACTGGAGCATTGTTACCATCTAAAGTTATTTCTGAGAAGATAGCGACATGGCCATCAATAGCTTGAGAAATATTACGTTGTTTGGAGTATAATTGAATTTTACCAGCGATGTGACCATTATCTTGCAAAATTCCAACAACAGCAAACCAATCTAATTTTTTATTAGCCACAATGTTTATAATTTGTGTATTATTTAGATTCTGATGTCTTTGAGTCAATACTGTTGGACCAGTAGTTACATTGCCATCAAAGACGTTAGAAATTAAGATTGATCTAGCGGTGATAAAACCTAAAGTTTCCTCATTTAACCATTTCCAAAACAGAACAGGTTCATCTAAAGTGAAAGATTTCAATTTTGATTTGGTTTCTAAGTTAAAGATTTGAACGATTGTACCATTGGCTCTAACTGAGATAACCATTTGGGATGGATGCATAATAGCAGAGTCACCGCCCATATTTTTTCTTGTGACTTGGTTTCCATTAGCTAAATCAACGATAGCGACAGAATTATTACCATCCTGAGATTCTCTAATGGTAACATAGTGATCACTTTCGAAAGTGGTTGATCTGAAATCCAAGGATTGAGGAGAGATCCCTAGACTTGTTAAATCAACCAATTCAGTGAATTCGATAGGTAAATCACTCATGGTTTTTTTAATAGTGTTTTTTTGTTTTTTTTCACGGTTTTTAATTTACTTATCAGGTTGGTTCATTAATTCCAATTATTTAAATGAAAAAAGGAAGAAGTATATATAAATAAGAAATAATAAACTAATTTATAGAAAAGATTCAAAAAGAAATATTTCAAGTAAAACCATATAAATCAGTTAAGAATTGAATTAGTTCAACAATTATAGTAAATTGATATTAGTGATTAATGTAAGAATTAACAATTAATAGTTTGAAAGAATTATTATAATATTTCTCTATTGTTGTTAAAATTAATTAAACTGAGAGAAATTTACAAAAATAAAAAAAAAGGAATATTTGAAAAATTCTGAAAAATCGAAATTTCAAAATAATTTGAAATATTTTTGAAAAGTATACCTAAATAAAAACAAAGAAAAACAGGTAGAATCTAAATATATATGTACAAATATTGGTGGGGGGAGGGGAGAGAAGGGAAGGGATGTGACGAGTACATATGTTGTTTAGTATTAGATATGATGAGATTTATGATACATAAATATAATTTACTATCAAAATTTAAAATAATGATTGATTTATATATATATATATATATATGCATTAATTAGTATAAGGTATACATAAATAACACTTCCATAAACAG
This sequence comes from Tetrapisispora nanseiensis, assembly GCA_030568035.1. NCBI lineage: Eukaryota > Fungi > Ascomycota > Saccharomycetes > Saccharomycetales > Saccharomycetaceae > Tetrapisispora > Tetrapisispora nanseiensis. The sequence goes on from JAJLTH010000115.1 coordinate 30,479, forward strand.
TTAGTTGTTCAATATGTATTTTCTTAGGTGCACAGTCCTACATTATTAGTACAAAATAATCAGTTAGTTAATTAACTATACAAAGAATAAAAAAAAAAAATAAACTTATTGGAAGAAATAAGACAACAAGAAAAAGGGCAAGGGAAAGAAAAGAGAGAAACAGAACATCTGGATCATATTATACGAAAAACAATTGCTGATGAATCTTTTGTACCGCCCCCGCCCCCCCCCCTCCTATGTATCTCATATGTTCGGGTAATTGTATGATGTTTTCATCTGTCACGTTTTCTCTTAATTGTTTTAATGAAAGGTGCGTACAATTATGTTTCCCAGGTTAACTGTCTTTACACATAATTTTATTTACCTGTAAATGCATGCACAACACTATTTTCTTGTCAACTTTTCTTCATTCAGCCCACCTTCACCCCTATTTATATGCATCCATGATATATCTTGTATATCATATATATATATATTATTATTATTATTATTATTATTATTATTATTATTATTATTATTATATTTATTAAACTATATATTCATATGAATATAATAAATAATACGTATAAATAAATATATTATTGTGACATATCTTATTATAAATTAATTTAATAACATATTTAGGTATTTGTGTATTAAATAATGTTGTCTTGTGTTGTTTTTTTTAAAAAAAAATAATTAGAGATAAAAATATTATCTAGTGGCAAGTAACAAGCACTGGATCTATTCTGTCTCTCTCAATAGTGAAGTGATTGGTAATCATCTAATAGTAAAAAATTAAAAAAATTGAGACGATTACTACTAATAAAAACATCATTATATGTTGATTTTAATTAAAACTTAATTAGTTAATTAATTATATTTTTTTTTATTTTTGAAAGTTAGGTCACAACAGAAATATATTAAAAGTATTTCAATTTTTCTTAGTAATGTGGTAATTATAATATATTTTAAATAAAAGAATATATCTAATAATTATGTACAGAATATCTGGAATAACAGATAGTAAACGTTTCACAAATTTAATGCAAATATGGCAGTCTTATTTATATTAAATAATTTTAATAATTAATATAAAAAAAAATTGGTTAAAAACAATAACATTGTTTTTAACCACTGCAAGCTTCGTCAAAGTATTTATGATATTTATTTATGTGAATTGAGATTAAAGTGACACAAATTGAATCATTCTGCAAAGAATGTAAAAAATAATGTTATTTAACTAGAGGGCATCTCTTGATAAATTTTTTTAAACCACAAAATGTACTAATTAATCATTGCTGGTTTTGAAAAAGCAAAAAAAAAAATTAAAATATATGACACTTACTTCAAACAAGAAATAACTTGAATTATTATCTGTCGCATGCCTTTTTGTGTTCAAATTAACCAAAATTCTTAAAAAAGCGGCATGAGAAGGTGAAATATGAATTGCTATAAATTTATCAGAGCAGAGAGAATAAAAAATTTTGCCATCTCCTAGAATCGAACCAGGGTTTCATCGGCCACAACGATGTGTACTAACCACTATACTAAGATGGCATATAATTTTTTAAAAATTTTATTTTTGTTGTACACAAGTTTTATGCATATTAAAATGTAGGAGTTAAGTAGCAATGTAATTTTGACAGTGAACATACCTGCCTAATGAAACAGAGTGATGAAAGTTTCTAGAAACTAGAAGATGTTAAGATTTTGATAAGTTACAAATCTAATTAATTACTACTAAAAATAGAGCATTATTTAAAGAACATTCTAAAAGCTCTTGGTCAAAAATCTCATACTTGGAAAACGATCGTTTTTCAAGATGGCAGACGTTTTTCCAAAAGGTATAAATAGCAAACATTTTCACCAAGTCATCAAATATATTTATTTATAGATTTTATAAATAAATATTGTTGGAAGTTTCTAGAAACTAGAAGATGTCGAGATTTTGATAAGTTACAAATCCAATTAATTACTATTAAAATGGAACATTCTTCAAGGAACATTCTGGAGGCTATTTGTCAAGAATTTCTTATTCGGAAAATGATCGTTTTCATATTCAGAAAATGATAGTTTTCAAGATGACAGACATTTTTCCAAAAGTA
>JAJLTH010000116.1:0-31425 GCA_030568035.1 Tetrapisispora nanseiensis
ATTTACATTATAAATAATTATATAAACTCATATGGAAGATAATTCAAGTTGGTTGAATTATCGTCCCTATTTATACGTTTTTATTTAACCTGTTTTTTTGACTCGTTTCAGACGTGTATTAGGATCGTCTCATAACGTGTATTAGAGTCGTCTCCTTTCAAGTGGTACAGGCAATTCTAGCCTTTGAACTGTTACAAAAATCAGAATAAGTTAGCGCAAGTGGTTTAGTGGTAAAATCCAACGTTGCCATCGTTGGGCCCCCGGTTCGATTCCGGGCTTGCGCATTTTTTTGTGTTTTTTTGTAGGCTTTCAAACGTAAAGTTCGTAAAATGCTCTGGAAGAAGATATGTGTGAGACACATTTATGACAAGCCTAATCCTGTTATTTGCACCGATTATAAGATTTTTATTTTTGCCCAAAATCATATTAATCTAAATCAGATGGTTATTATTGGGCTTAACATTTAATCTTTACAATTGATATAAACCATTGATCATGAATTAACATTCAAGTAAGATTCTAACTGAAGTTGAAATGTAAGACCGATGAGCCAAGCAAATAGGTTTATAAGTTTTACAAAAATAATTTTCTACTATTCAAAAATAAAAACAGTATTATTTGCCAAAATAACATACTGGGAGAAACAAATGATCAAAATATTCTAAATTGTAAAATGTTAATACCAATTAGTGATCTCATGAATTTTAAAAGTAAAATTTGTTGGGAATTATATGTGTCGGAGACAATGTGTGAGAAATTACAAAATAATTAATAAGTGTCACTAATCATCATGGAGAGATTAACTAGATATATGACAAACGATCGTTATCTAAATTGCTAATTGTGATTAATCAGAAATTGGTTGACTTTCATTCTCTGAATTGCTGATTATAATTGATCAGCTATTGTTAACTAAATTCGAGATTCTGAAACATATAACAAGGACGATCTATTTAGGGTAAAATATGAGAAAAAGATTTATGCATTTTATGTAATATATAAAAAATAATAAAACAAGGAATTATTCACCTGTAACACCATGCTAGATCATTATGAATAAACCTATCACTAAAACTAATAATACCGTTGATCAAGCTGCTACTGTCAGTGATGAGCACAATATTAACCCAATTCACACTTCTTTACCACAAAATTTGGTAGAAACTTGATTTTATATCTCATTAATTAAGTCCCATATTTATATCTTTTGGAAGTTGAGTTTGATCCGATAAAATTTGTCATTGCTGGATCAAAATTTCTTCCATGGGCTTCTAGAAGTTTTTTGATTAAAACCGTTAATATCATTACTAATTCATTTTGGAATATCGGATCTATAGTTCTTACAAACTATAATTTCGGACAGTTTATATACTAATTATTTACGGTTACCTTTGGATCTAACCCCCTCCTTGTAGTTAATCCATGTGTCATTCATTTCTGGTTTAAAGATTTTCCTAATTCGGAGTGTCATGTTTATTTCTACTTACACAAGTATTTCTTAAGGAAATACCATTACAACTTTATTGTAATTACGGTGTATTTTAACGACGATAATTTGGATTAATATAACTTCAAGGTTGCGATGGAATATAATAGTGACGGCTTTAGGCAAACTATTATATTAAGTTATATTCATATGGGAAGCGCAAGATCGGATTTTCAATATTAATTTTTTTGTGCTGAATAGATGAATTCATGCTGCTTTATAATGTTTTCTTCATATTATAATTAATTCTGTATCAATATCTTATACTATATATCTTCTTCACTTCTTTTCCATATGGGAATGAAGTAATTTCATCAATTCATTATTGGGGTGTTTATATACCTTTTACTTTTGGATGGATAATTCAACTTATATATAATGTTGAATATATCTATTCCTGCAGTGGTATATGTGAATATTACTAGTTGTATAAGAAGATAGTCGTAGAAGAGCAATTTGAATGTTGGGTGACAAATAATTCTATAATTTGCACCTCTAGTATTTCCTATTTAGGTATAAGGTGAACATTACTATTCCTATACGTCATATCTTCTGTTTCAACATTTTGATAAAAGCTTATTCCTCTTTTCTAACATCTATGTATTGATTTTCGGAGACGATGTGAGAAGTTAGTTCTGCTTTATTAGCAGTAGTGTTAGAGTTGAAGTTTAATTGATTATTCATATTAGAGGTTATAGTATTACTGTATAATTCCTTGTCTCTCTTTATGTGAATTTATATAGAATATATTTGTTTATAAAATCTATAAATTATTTGTGTTGATAATTGGGTGAAAAAGCTTACTATTTATACCTTTTGGAAAAATGTCTGTCATCTTGAAAACGATCATTTTTCGAATAAGAAATATTTGACAAATAGCTTTCAGAATGTTCTTTGAAGAATGTTCTATTTTAATAGTAATTAATTGGATTTGTAACTTATCAAAATATCGACTTCTTCAAGTTTCTAGAAACGTCCAACAATAACAAGTACTTATATTAACATCGACTACGAAAAGCTTAAACATAGATAAACCCAGGCAAAATATTACAAAATTTCAAATATTAGGCGGTTTTAGCTCAGTTGGGAGAGCGCCAGACTGAAGTATACTTCGGTCGAGTTATCTGGAGGTCCTGTGTTCGATCCACAGAAATCGCAATTATTTCAAATTTTTTCTTGCTTTTTAAAAGTAATATTTTTATTTTTTTAATGTATTTGTATTCCATTCATATTTCTGACTTGGCAGTAATAAAATCACTACATCTAATTTAACTTTTTAAATTTCCTTCGATATTTGGATTGCTATTATGGTGATTATTGTATTGAAATTTATGGAATCATTATAAATATTATTACTCGACTTGCCTAATATCCTGATATTGAAGCAATTTCTAGTTTTTTAAATGATTACTCTCATATTGATGTAATAAAATGTTTTTGACATTAATCAATATTTTATTAGGTAATTGAATTTTGCTATAATTACTAAAGAAATAATATTGGCACAGCTAAATAAATGCCAATAGCAAGAAGTATCAAATTATTTGATAATTAGGTATGTTTTAATACCAAATGATTTTTAATCTCGTTAAACATTTTTTAAATATATAAATAGTTACATCATTTTAAAAAGTTAATGTTTTTCTTTTAACTCAATGTCTCATATTTAGTTTATTTTCTTAATATTCAAATTAACGAACCAAACATTAAAAAACAGTCTAATTCATAAATAAAAAATGATTAAAATATTTAAATATTTTATAAGTATCGAAATATCATGTATCATTTCATTAGTATTTGGTCAAAATATTACCCAATCCCCCCCTCAAAATGCCAATCGTCAAAAGTTTGCGATTGAAGCGATTAATGATATGGTATTAGTTACACAAACTTCATTATCCTGTAACCCAATGTTCGGAGTTTTTGGTCCTGCAATGAGTGTTATGCAAGCAACATCTTGCACATACAATGCTATTGCATGCAATATGAATATGGCCGCAAAAATATTGGAAGGTTGGGACATACTTGATGATGATGCTGCAGTAAAGTCATATATTTTAACTTTAATGAATCAGCACACTCATACGAGATCAGATATGAATTACGAAAACATAAATAATGAATTATTAGAGTATAAGGATGCCATTTATTTACAGAATATAAATGATATTGCGAAATTAGTTTTTGGCTCTAAGAATAAGACGATAAACACGAATTTTGTTGACAAAATCGATTCCGAAATAAAGGAAAAGTACAAAGTATTGGGAATGGTTCTTCTAAATCCATTAGATATTCATACTGATATATACTTTAAAAACATTTCAGGTGAAGATATTTATGATACTAAGCTTGGTTGTGTTAATTTCAAATACGGTCAAAAATCTGTTTTAATAGCAAAAAATTTTGAGATTGAAACATGTTTTTCGAAAGAAGGTATAAAAAATTTGGCTTCCCCTTTTAAAGAAAGAGGTATTGTAAAGGGTTCAATAGCTGTTTACAATATAATGAAAGAGTTAGGAATCAGTGATTCTATTAGAGCACATAAAGACTTGTATAAGGTTTTTGCGAATACATTCATTGGCCATTACAAAGAGAGTATCCAAAAAATAAGTAAAATTGTTGACAATTTAAATGACGCAAATTGGGATGGCACCGTGAATAAAATTCAACTAGAAGAAGATGGTCATTTGTTTATGACATTAATGGTAAGAAAAGTTTGAAGAGTCAGAATAACAAAAATAAAAAAAAAAGAAGCAATTCGAAAAACACGTAGTAATACCAATAATATTAACAACACTGCTTCTCTTTATCGTTTCAAAATAATTTATAAAATTAAATTATTTAAGTTCGTGCATATTGGAGATAATATTACAATAAATACTACTTTAATGATTGTTATATAACATTCATTAGACAGCTTTTAACGTTGGAATAATCTTCAAAATCTTCATTTAAACATCTGTCGTCGGTGTGTCCGCACGGCCCTCTGATGAAATATTTAGTTGTTATTAAAATCTCGCTCAGTAGGTAAAGCATTTTTATACTTTTACAATTAAATAGTAGAATATGCGTTTTTATGAGTAAACTACTTTATCTTTCTTTCATAGTATTTCACTTATTTAATAGCGAAAAAAAAAAAAAGTTAATTAAAACGAAAGATAAAAAATATCAGGTTCGAAACGTACAACCTTAAATTAAATACATCATCATTATATTACATTGTTTTGGATAATTTTAATCTATACTAGTATAAGTTGAAGAAAGGATCAGGAAAACTTTATATGATGAATACAAATACACAGCAAGGGCAACAGAACACTGATAGTTCACAAACTATTCAAATACAAAATATTAGTAATGTTATTAAACTACGAGCCATAACAGAAGATAAAAAAAAACCAAGAGATCAAGGGGTTAGATGGAAAACAGATGTGATCGATAATGAAAATATGAATAAAAAAAAAACTAAAATCTGTTGCATTTATCATCCAAATGTTGAAGATGAAGATGACATTGATCAATGTAGTGATCATACTCATAAACATGATGAAGAAGATGAAAACACTTCGTCATCCTCTTCATCATCAGAATCAGATAATGAAAAAGATCTAGATTTTGCAGAAAGAAGGAGAAGAAGAGTGGAAAGACGCCGTAATAAATTAAATGAAAATGAAGCAACTAAACCTAATGCATATGAAGTTCAGCCTGATTATTCTGAATATAGAAAAAAGATGCAAGAAAAAAAGCAAAATTTGTAGATAACAGTACCTTAAAGATACAATATAAGGAAACTCGAGAAGCAATTAATGATTCACCAGCATATTGAAGCTCCTGCATAAATGTACTGTGCACCGGAAAATTAGTATATATATATATATAACTTTCAATTCGTTAAGTAGCCGATATATAAAAAAAAAACAATCAATTACATCATAGCTACTCTTTATTGTCATTCAATTTATACTAAAATAATAACAACTACATAATATAATCTTCGAAAAGAAAAAAATAAATAGCAATGAGTATCAATATTTAATTTTACATAATTATTACTGAAGTGATATTTCTAGTTTCATTAGGCGAGAATAAACTTCTTTTGGCATTCTATACCTGATAATCCCTGCATACATACTACAATTCCTAGCAATGTTTTTTAAAGCTTCATTTTGTTGCAGTTTGATCGATGATTGGAAATTACTTTGTCTGAGATTTTGCGAAATGTTATAAACACATGTCATTATCATAATTAATAAATTAGGAATTATTTTCAATATATTCTTGTCAATATTCATAACTTCGTTTGCACTTCTTCTAACCTCTACACTATTGGAAAATGGTATTAGATCAATTTCTTCTATCAAATTTAGTGTCGTTTGCCATTGTCTAGAAGCGAAGAATCTTCTAATTTCAGCAAGTTTTAATAACATTATATTTGCAACCTTATTCTTTGCCTGTATCTTTTTGGATATTTCGAGGTTGCTCATATATATATGAATTAGGTTTTGAGCGATGATGATAGGATTATTCGGACTATTTGAATCATCTTCTACATTTAATTTTGACATATCCGAGTTACTCAGAAGATCACCAAGTAAATTATTTACAAGACTTACAACTATGTCATAATTGTCTGCAATTTGGTAAAGTATCAAACTATCTTGAACTCGGCCATCTTCATCAGCTTTATGTGCAGCTTGTTCTGGTATTTTATTCAAATAATCATTTTTATCATTCAAATTTATTAATTCTTTTCGTTCTTCAATGACACCTGGTAATCTGGTACCGTCTGAATTTATGCGTCCCAAAAGAATTGCAAATTCTCTAGTTTCTAATATCAAGTCTCGTAAAGCAATATGACAAAGATTCATTTGATCTTCGTGACCTACAATGCCGGTTAAAATCAAATATTCTGCTGCAATTCTTGGATCTGACAACCTAAAAGAATATGTATACTGTGCTAATAATTTAACAAAATTAATTGATCTTATTCCTTCATCATTAACAATTAGGCTCTTTGTATCAGTATCTAATGTTGTAAAGTTCAATAATTGCCTATTAGCTAGTTCTATTGCAATATGAATACCGTCAATTTTACTAATTGAGTAAATATGTTCAACCGTTAGTTCATAAAGACCACTCAATATTAAAATCTGAGAATAATATTCAGAAAAATGGGAAGCTCCATAAGATATAATTTTGTTCTGTAGATCAAGTAGGTTGTATTTTTCATAAATAGGGTCATTATCGGAAACGTCTTCTTTAACTAACATTAATTGAAACCATAACCAATCCTCCATACTTAAAATTACAGCAGACACATTTTTGGTAGATAGGTCACATCTACCAATTATTTTGTAAACTGCCATTCTAAATGGATCACCATGCAAAGAACTTTTAATATGCTGATTATATTCAATATGAAGTTTCGTAGTTAGTTCGACAGACAAAGGTGCACCTTCTGACAAGACAAATGCCTTAAAATATGTTAAAAAGGTTTTTTCAACCTTATTAAAACTTGAATAATTATTTATTGCCACCTCTAATGCTTCTTGTTGTAAACCAGCTCTTAACAAATAAAATATCAAAGCCCAAATAGGGATCCCGTTAACTATGGTTAAATTATCAATTAACCATTTATTCTCTTTATTTTTCAATTTACACTCAATAAATGACTTCACCTTATTAATACTTGTTGGTAAACCCTCATTCAGATTTCTTTTATAAAGTTCATCAACATAATCTAGAAACTGCTTTTCTAAAAATTTTCTGCTTGATGATACAATATTACTAATTCCTTGAATATTCCTAATAATCTTCCATGTTTCCAAAATTTGTCTGTTAGTATTCTCACCAAATCCTTCAATCATAGAAATAATTTCATTAGTTAACGAAAATTGGCTTTTTTGTAATCGACAATTATTAAAAGAATGAATAATCTTTGCATATCTTTCAAATTTATTCCTCAATAGATAATTTTCATTAACATTTAATGTTGAATTAGAGATATTTAATATACTCTTTTGTTCAGGCCCCCATTTATATATATCTCTATCAATCGTTGTTTGGTCAGAGGCTTCACTGGATGTGTTCGGTTTTTTTATGTAAAGTCCAAAATTTTGACATGCTTCATCTTCAAATTTTTTCCAATCAAATTTCACATTATTATCCAAGAATGCATCAAAATCATTCGACGAAGTAATTAAAAGTTGTTCAATAGATTGAGATATATTTTGTTCCTTACGCAATTTTAAATAATACTCAATTTCACCTTCTGATTGTATGCCTGGAATTTGGGGTTCCATCATTTGCGTTTTATAAAGTTGTTTTAATTTATTATCAACATCTTCGATTGCTAATCCACTGCCAGCAAGTAAATAGTGTGCCTTGGTCAAATCTGTATTTTGATTTTTTGATGTTGTTCTCAATTCTGAAGCACGCTTTCTCAGTTCATTTATACTTAATTGAATAGAGCCTAATCCTGATGATGTTGCTGGTAAATTTTTAGAATTTTCTAGTAATTCATTTAGAAGTTGAATAGGATTTGACGCAGACTGCTTTTGATCACCTTCGATGGGTACTGAACTATCTCCAAAAAAATTAGAAGAAACTGCCATCTCAGATAAATTAGGATATTGTATTTCAATAATTGTTTAACTTTGTTCACTTTTGGTGATATAGAAATCAGTCAATGATTTTGAATCTTAACGTTTTCTGTTCTTATTAATGAAACTTCTGTAAGTATCGACTCTTAAATACCAGATGGGCTTCTGAAATTTTTTAATTGGAAGATTTAGATAACAGAATAGGTTAATCGTATTGGATGATAAAACATACCATTCTTAACAAAGAAACTAGATTCAAAATCATTGACTCATCAGCTGCATATATTATTACAAATATATACTTTATTTTTAAATTCTATAAATTCAATATATATTAATATATATTAAAATATTATTTACAAAAACTGATTATAAATTTAATTATCATATTCTATCATAGATCCCATGTGTTATTTCCGAACATTTAATATATGTTGGGGTACAATATAATTTTGTTCCGTTTACTTTTTTATGCTGTCTTTATTTAACGCGTAGATACTAACTGATTTATTGAAGTAAATAATTATACATAAGTATAAACTATATTGTAAAGGAGTTTATAAGATCATCAGGTTGGTTCAGATTATAATTTCATTTTCTTTGACAGAGGTTGTTCCATATTACTCATTTTTTTTAAAAATTTACAAGCAGAGAGGATACGCCCATAGTGTTCATCTAAAGTCAAAAATGATTTTTGTAAGGCTTCTTTTTTTTCATTGTCTTCCATCTCCACCAAAGCATCATAATTTTTTATATATAATCTTCTTTTAACTTGTAAACTATAATTTTTATTATTCACACTTCGCATTATCATTTCAACTAAACGGCTAAATTGTCTTTTTTCTAACTTAAATCTTTGTTGAGTTTCAACAATCCAATCTTCGTCTAGCGGAAAAGATTCCGGAATAGAATCAAATATCCCTGCCTCATATAACATATTCAGATCACAGCGATCTCTTAAATCATCAAAGTTTTCATTAGGATCTTCTACGGTCAATTCAACTATTGAAGAATTGTTGAACCAATAATTATATATCGATTGATAGATTTTCGAGCCATGCCCCTTACCTTGATAAGGTGGGAGAACTAAGAACTGTGAAATTTTTCCTCTGTACTTTAATTCTGTAGATTGATCGAAAGCTTTACCACCATAATATTTCCAATAAGCATATGTTGTGACGTAACTCACACATTCTTTAGTATTTTTATTAAATGTCCAAACGATTTCCCAATTTGGGTCCTCCTCCTCAATGTATGAAGCTGCTTCTATATATAGTAATGAAAGAATTTGAATGCGACGATGCATTTTTTTGGTTTGTTCATTATTAATTGGAACTTTATAAACCACAAATTCTTGATTCTCAATAGAATATTCGCTGATTTTGAAGGTATCCGATGGTAAGTTATAACTCTTTCTATCCTTTTCAAAAGTATCTACCCATTCAGCTTCGTTTTTAATTATAACATCGTCTTTTGGGAGAAAGTTTAATAACTTTTCTTCTACTGCATCGGCATCGTCATCTAACTTTTTAGAAAATTTCACGTTAACAAAAGGTTTTAGAGTTATTGCATCATAAACTAAATGAATAGTCAAATCTTTGTATCCAAAAATTTGCTCAGAATCACCATATATTGGATATGTGAATTGAGGTGAAAAGGAGACAGCGTTATCAGTGACAAGGGAAACTTTCAATGCTTTGTTTGCAGAACAAGTCCAAACCTCTGGTTTAAAATCATTAATTGACATATTCAATTTGCTTAAGTTTATTTAATCTAATATGTCATTTTATTTTGATTAAATGAGTTAACAATTTTAAATATAATTACAATGGTAATAACAATTATAAAAATTAAGCAATAACATATTTTATACTCTCATATCATTGAGTTCTAATTTCAATAAATTTACGCGTTTCGCACATATTCCGTTTTCTACAAAATTTCATCTGGTTAATGTTGATATATACATACTTAGGCAGGGGAAATATTGGCAGTCAATATTTAACACCAAGCTCTCTTTCTATTATAAAACTTTACAGTATATACAAGTTATTAATTTACATGTTCAATTTACCTTATTTACTTATTCTTGAAAATTCATCAGATGTTACGGTAATCTGGTCATAATATCAATTTGTCATTAAATGACAGCTAATTCTAATAATTTCTGTCCATATTTACTATCTTCACAAAATGCATTACTAAATACCAATGCTATTATTTAATTTCAAAAATTTATTTGGGTTTTTCTTTCTGTAATTTTCATTAATTGTCTCAAAGGAGTTTGTTGTTTGTCTATCTTGTATCTTAGAATAGTGGGAAGTAAATTTTCCATGCCCATCGCCCAGATTAATTCTAACATTTTCAAAATTATTACTGCTTTTTTTACTTAATTGATCCATAAATGAAGAGGAAATAAGAGATTTAATCTTTAATTCTTCGTTTATTGCCCTTAAACTCTTTCTGAATTTAATAGCTTTATAATCGTTAATGTCAATGGCAGTCCAGTTCATATTTTCATAATTACAATCATACAAAACTAAGGGAAGTTCGGATGCCATATCATATATCGGTTTTTTGGGGTATTTATTTACATCAAGTAACTCTTGTACTATAGATGGATGTTCTAATCTTTGACCAACCAAAAATAAAATAGCAACCATATAACGAACTTGATGCCATAAAAAGGCAGACCCCACCAAATCTAAAATATAAAGATCTTCTGAATATTTAAGAATTTCAATATTCAAAATTTTTCTTCTATAGTTTTCAATTTGCTTAGATCCATCTAATTTGCAAAAATTCCGAAAATCATGTTCATTCTTGAAGATCATTGAGGCCTTTCTCATTAAATCGATATCCATATCGTTTTTTTCAAAATAATATCTATAATGACGTGATAAACAACTATATCTTGCATTAAAACTTTCTGGTGGTCTCAAACATATAGCAGTAATTCTTATGTCTGGCGGTAAAAGTTGATTTAGTATAGAGGCATACTGTATTTCATCATGGTCAAATGTAGGATCCTTTTGCTGTTCAGGAGATAAATTAGACCTTATTTCAAGTGATATGACTTGATTTAAGGCACTTACACCTTTATCTGTCCTGCCACATCTACTAAATTTAAATTCTTTCGGATTCATTGAAGGTATAAACTTGCATTTGAACATTGCTTTTAAAAGTGTTTCTTCTATAGTAGGTAAGGGGGTTACATCTTTTTGTAATGCCAGACCATTATAATTCCAACCTAGGTAGCAAAATTTAAAAGCCATAAATCTCTTATTATATTTATTATAATCAAAGGCTTTTTGAGCCTTATTTATATTTACGATTGAGTCATCAGCTTTTCGATTTCTGTTTTTTAAATCATTAGCTTGATAAATCTTAGTCCCTGATAGATTATTGTCCAATTCCTTTAGTCTGTTAATCAATTGTCTTCTTGTCCAATTTTCATAATCTAGAGTAGTTTTGCAACTTTTCTTAAGAGGAAGTGATTTATGCCTCAGTAAATTTTTTAAAAGGGACCAATACATAAAAGCTTAAGATATAATGCATTTAACAAAATCCAGAAACACAATTTGTTATAATATTTTTGCCTGCAAACAAACTTTGATAATCTATATATATATATTTATAATCTGACTTTAAATACAGGCAAGGATTCAGTTTAACTATTGGTTTCTTCGAATTGGTTTCATAGTTTTTTTCGGAGAAAAATTTAATTCTCGATTTATGAACTTTTACCTCATCGCTCCCAGAGATGAAGTAAAGATTCTTAACAATATAAAAATTTTCATAATGAAAGATGTAACAAGCAAAAGAGTTACGAGTTACCTTATAAAACCAAATTTAAACACATAATTTGATGAACCAAATAATACAGTCTATCGAGTGATATACTTTACAATGTCGAAGTCTCTGTCCTGGGACAATTTAGATTTCACTTTACAGCCATGGATCAGACAAGCTGTTGATGTAATGGGCTTTGATGAGATGACCCCAGTTCAGGCATCTGCAATCCCATTATTCGCTAGAAACAAAGATGTTGTAGTCGACTCCATAACAGGGTCCGGTAAGACTATTGCATTTGTCATTCCTATTTTAGAGAAATTAGTTCAAGAGGAGGCTAATTCTGTAAAAATTAAGAAAGGACAGTTCCATACCTTAATCATATCTCCAACCAGAGAGCTAGCGAAGCAAATAAAATCTGTAGTTGAATCATTCTTGGTTCATTATCCAGAAAATCTTTACCCAATTAGATCACAATTAGTAGTAGGTACAAATACAAATTCTGTTAGAGATGATGTTTCTGAGTTCTTGGAGAAACGACCTCAAATTATCATAGGTACACCAGGTAGAATTTTTGACTTTTTAAAATCGACCGCTGTTAAAACGAACTCATGTGGTATGGTTATTTTAGATGAAGCTGATAGATTACTTGATGTTAGTTTTGTTAATGATACAAAGAATATCCTTCAATTATTACCAAAACAAAGAAGAACTGGGCTATTCTCTGCCACCATTAACAGCGCAGGTTCTAATATATTTAAAACAGGTTTGAGAAATCCTGTCAAGGTCACTGTGAACTCTAAATTACAAGCCCCAATTACATTAAGTTTAAATTATACTGTTATTGAACCGGAAAGAAAATTCCAGCTATTTTTAAGTATTTTGAAAAATTATAAGTTTAAAAAGTGCATAGCATATTTTCCAACTTGTATATCTGTCCAATATTTCTATTCATTCATTCAGGAATTGTTCAAAAAGAAAATTTTAGACGATAATATTGAGATATTTTCTTTACATGGTAAACTACAAACAAGTTCTAGAATAAAAACATTAGAAGCCTTTACTGAGACTTTGAGTAAATCAGTTTTATTGACTACCGATGTTGCAGCAAGAGGCATTGATATACCTGACGTTGATTTAGTAATACAATTAGACCCACCAACAGATGCAGATATTTTTTTGCACAGAAGTGGAAGAACTGGTAGAGCCAATAAAATAGGTAAAGCAATAACTTTTTTAAATGAAGGTAGGGAAGAAGATTATGTTGCTTTCATGGAAGTAAAAAATGTGACATTAGAAAATATTGAATTAGGCATAAAAGGAATTCCTGAGAATTTTAATGAAATTTTTGCGAATTGGATTTTGGAAGATAGGGCAAGATTTGATCATGCATTAAAATCATATGTTGCATATATTAGACATTATTCAAATCACTCAGCATCATCCATTTTCCGCTTCCAATCATTTGATTTTGTTGGATTGTGTAAAATGTATGGTCTCTTCAGATTACCAAAAATGCCAGAAATTACCAAATATTTCAAAGATAATATCGAAAAACCTAAAGTTTTTGCTGATGGTTGGTTAATCGACCCACCAATAGATTTAGATACTTTCAAGTATGCTGACATAAAACGTGAGCAGAAACGTCTTGTGGATCTTAAAAATATTCAAGCTCTACATGATAAAAAACGTTTAAAATTCTTGTTAAAGAAAAAAAATGAATCTTGGTCTAATAAAACAGAGACTAAAGAATCCAGATTAGAAAGAAGAACAAAAATGGAATTAAAAAGAAAGAAGATAGAAGAAGAGTTAGCAAGGGAGGTATCAGAAGATGATGATATAGGTGCTGAAGATTGGAAAGAAGTTATATTATCAAGAAAGAAAAAACAGAAAAATTCATCTAGTGGCATGCAAGGCAGCTTTGATGATTTATAGAAGGTAAAAATATATAGTGATTTTATATGTCATGCACATTTTAATAACAATTTGATTATTATTCTTAATATTCTCATTATTTTTATTATTTTTATCATTATCATTATTTAAAGTTTGAGAATCTCAATTTTCCCTGTTAAACCATTATATACAATAGTATTATCAATTGGTTCAAATTGATGGGATATGATTTTAACAGTTTCTTGAGATAGTATTCCAGCTAGGATGGTTGCTGTTGAATATTCATTCAGCTCTAATCCATTTAAATTTGTTTGAGCTGGATTATATTTTTTATCAAACTGATAATTTATAAGTTCATTAAGAGTTGGATCAGATTTTACAATCTTCTTATTGATTATTTCTATAAATGATGAAGGATGTTGTTTTAATATATTTGATTCCTGTATATTGATTGAAAAAGTTTCGATATATTCTTCGGGAACCTTAATATCATGTTGTTCTAGGTAAATTTTAAACATCTTAAAGTCATGCTCTGATCTATTCTTATAAATTTTCTTAATATCATTAAATAGAGTATTTTTTGAAGTCATATCTGGAATATTTCCTGGTAATGGCAAAGCATGTTGAGAGTCATCTGATATACAATAATTGTAAAGAGCTCTTGACAATACTATTCCAAATTTATTAATAGGATCACAAATTTCATTAACGTCGATATTATCTGCATTTAAACTTTCTATTCTCTTGGCTAAATTCTCTTTAAATGTATTATTTGGTAGTGCTTGATGAATGAATCGTTTAGCCTCAATATAATTTTTATCTAAACTTGAAAAAGTATTAATATTTGTATAAAAATTAATTAAATGGCTAATTAGTTTTTTTTTATTAATTTGTTTCAATTCAATTTTCTCAGTAGATTTTAGATCTGATAAAGTTTTATATAGAATTATAATATACGGTAATTCTGATAAATTAATTGAATTTAAATCAATTGAATCAATATAATTTTTCAATTCAATCCAGTCTTCATCAAATATTCTTAAATCATATTTAATGAAATCTAAATTTTTGTTTATAATAAAATGTGGTTCATTTAATATTAAATGTAAGTAACCATATAAATATTTTGAATAAGATATTAAAATTGGCGGTTTTATTTTTTTTGATTTATTATCATGAGGATTGCAAAAATAATTTAATAACTTGATATCATTTATATTAATCAATAAAATTAAATTATAATTATTAAATTGTATTTCATTCAATGAATTATAGTTAATAAAAATTTCATTAATATTACTGTTAATAATTGAATTTGATTTGAAAAAATTTAATTTTAATTTGTTTTCATGATTAATTTCATTTCCATTAATCTTAAATACATCTAAATTTTTAAAACCTAATAATGAATAATTTTTCAAAGTCTCTTGAATTAAGTAATTATTTGAATTATCATCATTATTTGTTAAGATACAAATTTTTGAAGATTCAATTAAGTACTGACCTTTTTTCCCCCATAATCTGATTTGTCTATCAAATTTATCCATATTAGAGAAATTACTATGTTCAGAATTAGTGGGGAGGTTGCTTTATATTAAACAATACATTAAGATAAAACGGTATATTTAAATTGATATGTTTTAAGTTTTTAAGTTTTTAAGTTTCTTTTAATATCTTTGTTTTGCAATTGATATTCTAATTTTTTTTTATTTGAATCTTTTTTCTTTGGCCCGCCTTTGCATGAGTAACCAACTATTTGGTCATATAGTATTTCTTAATTGTTACAATCATCACCAAATGATAAAAAAACAACAACACATACTTTAATTTAATATTATGAGAAAATAGTATTATTGTACAAGTAAGTTATATACTATATATTAGAATAAATAATACATAAATTAGTTGTATATATAGATAATATCAATTTGCTTTTAACTGTGTGAAGTGGTAACACTTTCTTTACCGTTCTCTAAATACTATATATCCATCTACAGGACACCCATCGATATATAGTGGTAATGGAAAGTTTATCATCAAATAAACTTAATTTAATACAACACAACACAACACAACACAACATATTGTATTGAATAAATAATTAATATATGTAAATACTTTCATTTCATCCCCCCATATTTATTTCTAATATTTTAAGTAAATCTATCTCCACATAAATTAATGGTTACTATCCATCCACCCACAACATATTTAGTATTTAGTGTTTATTATATTAAAACAATAATAATAAATGTACTGTGGGGGTGGGTGGCATTACTTTTAATCAAATTAACCGCGCGGTCACACTGTATGTATTATGATTAAGTTAGTTTATTGAGAGATGACTAAATTATATTACTAATATAGGAAATTTAAATATAATTACATTTCCTAATTAGTATAAAAACAGTATAGTTAGTATAAAATGAGTTATTCCGTTCCACCTTGAGAGAGAGGATAAAGTGTTGTTCTCTTACAGTGTGTCTTGTAATTTATGATAGATCTGTCCATATATTAGATCAGACATACTTCTTCTACAGCAGTATTCACACATCAATTCTTTCGATCAGTTCTTTTTTTACCAATCTGTTCTGTCCAAATGTGTCTTCTTTGTCTCTCTGTGTTCAATTTTTCAAGACATTTCTATAATTTCTATAATTTCCCCCTCATGTTCACCCCTTTTTTCTCGGATGAATATACCGAAAATTACATTACAAAAAAAAAATATGTTCTACTAAATTGCAAGAGCGATCATGGTTTTGGGTATATATATATATATATATATATATAACGGTATATATTAACAAATAATATATATAGTAAACATACTACAATTTCTTATTTATTAAAAAAATATACATTTCTTATTTTTTCTGATTCTATTGTTTCTTAGGATACTTTTATTAGTTATTAAGACCCAGATTTGCCATGCTTCACATTTTATTTCTCAAATCTCAGTTGCTCTGAACCACAGAACAGCAGGAGAAGAGAACGCCATATATATATATATATATGCTATAGTGAAAATCAATTTTAAATGTAACCTCAATAACGATTTATACAACTGTTTGTCTTGCAAATAATAAAGAACACTTTTAACATCAAACTTTAAATACAAAAACAAATACAAATACAAACCGAATCTCCCAATTCTCTTTTTAAATTAGTACAATAATACAATAATACAATAATACATAGAATTACTTGTTCCTTATTGATATTTATTACGATGAGACACGTAAAAATTAATAAATATTATTACATTTTAATATATATAAATAATATTTATACTTTAGAAAAGTAAGTTTTTGGTGTTCGCTCACGTGAATTGTCTGCGGATTGTTCTCATTTTTTAGTTATTTTTATGGAATTTTGTAAATTTAATCAAGAAGAGAAAAAAAATGATGGATAAATATGTCTTTACTGTACAGATGTTTCTTTCTATTCTTTTTAAATAAAAGAGAAAAATACAATTTTAATTTCGTGTGATGCCCCCTTCTTTCTACAGCTGTTTTTCTTCGTGTCTCATTCGAGAATAAAAAAAACCAAAAAGAACGCGGTAATATTTATTTCTTTTATTAGAAATTAATTTAAAATCCTTTAAATAAATAATACTAATACGAATACGAATACGAATACGAATACGAATACGAATACGAATACGAATACGAATACGAATAATAATCATAATGACCTTAGCAATCATTTATATCCCTTACTAATTCATAATTAACTCTTCTATGGAAATATATTTATATATTTTATATATAAATATATTACTTTAATAAGAACTATTATATTTAAATATTCCTTTTTCTTTTTTTTTTTATTTTATTTTCCGGATAGTTTAAAACTAATGTTTACAAACTATTAATAATATAATAATAAAATAATAATAATACTAGTTTATAACAAGTATATAAGTATATATATATACAATAACACCATTCAAATATATTATATTTGAAAATTTTTTTAAGTATAGTTTAGTATCGTACCATAAAATATAATATAGTATAATAACTAGATATACTGTCCCCAAAAACCATACACGTCTTTTCTTTTCCGTATATTTAATTGGAATTATATTGATCATATATACATTTGAATTTAAGTTAAAAAAAATAAATCATTGGAAAACCATCAAAAACCATCAAAAACCTTAAAAATCAAAAACAAAATTAACCTTATCACAATGCAAAATCCTATTCCATTAAAACCTAATAGAAAATTATTAAACTTATCTATTGATACTAATACTAGTACTAATACAAATACTAATACTAATGCAAATGCAAATGCTAATGCTAATATAGATAGAGCTATGGATATTGATGACGATATGGACATTGATATAAACTATAATGATATTAAAACTCCATTAAATTTTTTCAATCAACCAAATTTCCAAGTTAATAAATACAATGATCCTTTTTCTTCTGTCGTGACACCTGTTGGAACACCATCTTCAGGTACACCATTAAATCCAATCTCCACGATGAATATGTATAAATTAAATCAAAATCAAAATAGTAACGTCTCATTAGCAAGTACAATATCAGATTATCCAATAATTAATAATGCTACAACCAACAACAATAGTAATTCTACTAAAGAAAAATCAAAACAACAATTTATTGTTAATTCTGCAAATAATTTCAATAAAGAATTTGTTAAATTATTATTAGAAATTTACTCGAATATCGCTAGTGATCCATTAATAACACCATTCGATTATTCAAATCCTCCTTCAGGTGTTTTAAATAAAGTAGCTAAAATTTCAGTAGATGAAAGTAAAAAAAGAAATTTGGAAATTGGTATTGACAAAAATAATTGGTTATTAACAATCATTAGATTCAGATTACAACAAGAAATTAGAAATGAGTTTGTAAATTCAAGAGCAAATTCAGTCACATCAATATCATCAGGAATACCATCAAATTTACAAACAAATTTTAATGAATTGATGAAGAATTATACTAACAACATGAACAATTTAATAACAAATAATAGCAACAATAATAGCGCTCCAAATTTCTCAGGCATGTTACAACCTGCTGCATTAGATTATTTCACAAAACCAATGATATCTTCTCAAGATTCGATCTCAAATAATTTTCCAAATCCATTATCAAGGGGACCATTGACTCCAGTTAGCGGGTTGACCCAAAATTTAGCACAAATAAACAGAACAAGAAGTAATTCCTCTCAAATTTATTCTCATCCACAGTCACTTTCAAGAACTGCATCGAATAGTCTATTATTGCAAAATCAACAAAGGTAAAAAATAGTAAAAATAGTAAAAATACTACCAAATCGTTAAATAACACGAATACAGGTATAAATAAAATTAATTAGCAACCAGGTAAATAATCATTGTAATCTTAGCATTAATATATTAAAAAATATTATAGAGTGATATTTTATTTATTTAATTATTTTGTATGTACAGGGAAGGATGAATGAATATATATATATCTATAGATAAATATAGATATGTATTTCTATGTGTATGAAAGAGCTATGGATTCCTTCTTTTAAACTTCTCTTCTTATAATAAGAGAGGGCAAACATTTTTCAAAAGAAGAAACACATGAGCACACCAATTTACTAGTAAGAGAGACACTATTCCATAACTTCTCTCCTTGGTTCAATGACTTTCCTATTTGGTATTATCTTTTTTGACCATTCTTTCCCTAATATATCAGATTTAATAAATAGTTTCGTCACAATATCACTTGGTTGAGCACCAACACCAATCCAATATTTAGCTCTATCAAAATCAAGTTCAACATTTTTTGTTTGTATAGCTAATTTATCCTTAGATTGTAATTTTTTATTGGTTTTTGTTGGTATTGGATTGTAAACACCAATTACTTCTATAGGTTTTGCATCTCTTGCCTTCTTTGAATTTGTCACAACAATATTATATATCGGCGAATTAGTTCTGCCAAATCTTGCTAATCGAATTCTAACTAACCCACATGTCATTTTCAGTTCTCTTTTATTGTTTATATATATATATGTTTATAGATGTATTGAGTGGATAACTACCAGTATCAAATAATGTAACCAATCACTAGAGCAAGCTAGTTAATCAATAAAATCCAATTACTTATATAAATATATCATTATTACCAATACAATCTATCTCAGAAACATAATCTCTTCAAAATTAACCTAATATAAATTATTCAGATTTTTCAAAATACTAATAATATCTAGATTTGTTTAAGAAAATTACGTACCAAGTGATATAATATTTTTCTTTTTTGACCACAGACAATATTCTCTTATGGTAATATTCTAAAAGGTGTTTCAAAATGAATCCCATTTATTGCAAAGATATTTAATAAAGAGTACATCAAACATATGCCATGGGTTGAACAAAAAGTTATATATTTTCACAATATAGATATAATTATTAATATTAAACTAAAAAAAAAATGTTTCAAAAATTTTATAGTGACTGATTGCAATTCAAGAAAAAATTTCCATGCAGGTTAGCTATTAGAGACGTTATAGGCTTAGATTGATCATATTGTCTATAATATAAATTAATATTAAGTAATTAAATCTGAAAATAGAAGTAAACTTTCAAGATATTTAACCTATATATATATATAAATATATTATACTGTTGTTCTAGTATATTTCTTGATATGTGAGGTTCTATCCATCATAGCAGGAGAGCTACAATGGCTATGGATGCGGAGAGCCGCCTGATTTAGATTTTGAGAACAACTCGCTCCACAAACGTTACCCGGTTTGAAATTATTCACAATTAAAAAATTTTCTCGTTTGAAGCTCATCTCATCTCATCTCATCTCATCTCATCATGTATAATGAGTTATTATGAAACAACTTTAATTCAATAAATAATCTTTATGCAATTACTAAATTATATTAAGAAAGTTAATAAGAATACTTCAGTCCTTACGTTTACTAATTTAGTCAACTTTTGGTGTATAGAAAAAAGTCAGACAGGATCTCTAATTTGACTCACCATTTACAGAATACTAGAACTATCACGATGGATGCTGATCGAATTGCTCATTATCTTGAGCTTGAAGAAAAACTTGCCAAGATTAGATTACAGATAAATTCTAAACTAGACAACCAAAAACGTATTGCTATCATTTTGTCTGCCGTTGAAGAAAATATCCAAGATTTAGATAATAATGATACTTCCAAGAATATAGTTAATTATATGGTGTCTTTAATGTCTCTACTAGATCAAGCTATTGATCCAAACTCACAAGCTATTAAAGATATAAATCTAGCTTCATCTGCTACATATCTTTTAGATATTATCTTTCATTACTCTCCAAAGCAGTTATTAGAATCAAAGTTCGCAGAAATTTTAACTAAGATCGCTCCTGGTATTACAGATGAGAATGCTACTGCTAGTTTGATTAAATCTGCTACTGGTTGTTTAGAATCTTTATTAATAGCACAAAGTGCACAAACTTGGAACAATACCCAATCTTTAACAGTCACACCAAGAAGAGGTTTACAAGGTTTGTTAGAATTATCATTGGATCATAGACCAAAAATCAGAAAAAGAGCTTCTGAAGCTGTATTTAATATATTAATAAACCCACCAGCAGCACCTACTGCGGAACATGTTGCATCAATTTTTATTGCAACCTTCTGTATTAAATCTTTAACAGACGCTATCAATGAATTATCTTCTATTTCAAATAAAAAATTAAGAAATCAAGATGCTTCAAATAATTTGAATACCAGAGTTATTCACAATATTAGATTCATTAGTAAAGTTATTTCTAGTAATCAATGGCCTTCTACTCAAATTGAACCAGTATGTGATTTATTACTTGAAGTTACTAAAAGTTCCGACCAATTTTTGGTCAGTGCAGCTTTTGAATGTTTTGAAAGTTTATTTAACTCATTAGCAACACTAACATCTAGTTCAGGTTTAGAAGATAATAAATTTTTAAATGTGTTAGATATTATTTATTCATTAAAGCCATCTAACAATGATACACATTTAGCGGGTGCATGGATTGCAGTTGTTGTCAAAGGGTTATCTTCTTATGCAGTTCACCAACCTTTAAAAGCTTTACAAAAAATACCAGAAATTTTTAAAATCATGTCAGTATATTTAACTAGTGAATCTGAGGAAATTTACACTAGTGCATCACAATGTTTAATCGCAGTTATAACCAATTGTATCAGAGATGAATTATTACTAGAACAACCTAAAAATAATGATAGTACTATCGATACAGTGGATAATGTCTTAGAAGAACTTTCTATTTTAATGACTGATTTCTTGTCAATTAAATATACCCATTGTGCTAAAGAAATTTTGAATGTTTTAGCTGCAGTTTTCACTAAATTAAGATATAGAGCAAACCCTGCCTTCATTAAATTATTAATAATTGTCGATAAATGGAGAATTGATGAAAATAATTATATGGAATATAGAAATGAAGTCGAAAAAGTGATTGGTTCCGCAATTTCTGGAATGGGTCCTGACGTCGTCTTAACTTACTTACCTTTAAATTTAGAAAACCCAACTGATGAACAACCTGGTAGAGCATGGTTACTTCCAATTTTAAGGGATTATACAAAGAACGCAAGATTACAAACATTTGTTAGTCAAATATCACCATTGATTCAGTTTTTTGAGAGTAAAGTAGAAAAGTTATCACAAGAGTCAGTGCAAATGAAAGTTTTTGAAACTGTTATTGACCAACTTTGGTCTACCTTACCTCATTTCTGTGAACTTCCATTAGATTTACAAAAATCATTCACTAATGCATTCGCCTCTGAGCTATCCTCTATTTTATATAGCAAAGTTAAACTTAGAACTGTCATTTGCCATTCCTTCAAAATGTTAGTAGAAAGTAATTCTGCTTATGCAAATGGTGCTCTATCTGACGATGTTTTACTAAATGAGTATTTTCCTATTGAGAATGCCAAAGAAAATATTACTTACTTATCAAAAATGTCCCCAAATCTTTTATCCGTTCTTTTTAATGTTTATACACAAACTGCACCAAACGCCAGAGGCTATATTTTAGAAACTATTGAATCATTCGTTAAAATTACATCAGAGGAAGATTTACAAACTGTTTTTAACAAAGTCTGTGGTCTTTTGAATAACGCTATGAAAGAAGAGTCTGAGAATCCTGAGAAAGGTAAACTTCAGTTATCAGCTACTTTGTTAGATTTAGTAGTTTGCATGGCTAAATACGTTCCTGTTTCCTCTTATGGTGCATTGTTTTCTATTTTTAGCATAACTGTCAATTCAAAAGATTCCTTAACTCAGAAGAGAGCTTATAGAATAATAACAAGATTATCTGAGTTAGAAACAGGTATGGAGGCCTTAAGTGGTTACATTTCTGATATTACAAAGGTAATTCTTGAAACTGCTGACAACACTCAAACTTCAGCCAAATCAGTAAGATTAGGTGCTATCAAGACCATTGTTACAATGTTACCATCCAACAGAATGGATTTCATTGTTAGAGTAGTGTCTGAGGTTATTTTAGCTACAAAGGATGTTAACGAAAAATCAAGAGAAACTGCATTTGAAACCCTTATTGAGATGGGTAAAAAGATGGGTGAGCCAAACAGTATTATTTCATTATCTCAGATACCTGGTTATGATGAATCGACACCAGATCAACCATCTTCCATCTCTGAATTTTTTAAAATTATATCCGCTGGTTTAATCGGTGAATCTCAACATATGGTAAGCGCAACAATAACAGCATATGCGTGTATTGTTTTTGAATTTAAAAATGAATTAGACACAACTATTTTAATGGAAATTTATGATACTATTGAGTTATATTTGACATCAAATTCAAAAGAAATTGTAAAGAGCGCCATTGGATTTGTTAAAGTATGTATTCTAGGCTTACCAGTGGAGTTAATGCAAAATAAAGTTCCTGAATTACTTCCAAAATTATTACGTTGGTCTAATGAGCACACTGGTCACTTCAAATCAAAAATAAAGAATATCATAGAAAGAATGATAAGAAGATTTGGTTACGATTTATTAGAGCAAGCTTTCCCAGAAGAGGACAGAAAGTTATTAGCAAATATCAGAAAAACCCGTAATAGAAATAAGAGAAAGGATAATGAGGATACTGAAGAAAATCAAGCCCAAAATTCAACTAAAGGCTCAAGATTTATGTCTGCTTTTGATGAAGTTGTTTATGAATCTTCTGATGAAGAAAATGAAGATGAGAATAACAAAAAGAAAAATGGAAAGAAAACAGCTAACAGGTTTATTATTGAAGGTGATAATCCATTAGATTTATTAGATCCTCAAACATTAGCACACATTTCAACAACTAAGGTAAGGAAGAACAACAAAGATAAGCATAGAAAAATCAGAGAAGATGAAACTTTCAACTTTGATGACGAAGGTAAATTAGTTGTTAAAGCTGGTTCGTCATCAAATATCGATGAAGATGATCCATTAAAATCTGTAACCAGTGGAATCAATGCTTACTTAGATGCCGTTAAGAATGGTCCAATCAGAGGTCAAAAAAATAGATTGAAGTTTAAGAAGAATAAAGACAACGATGATGACGATGACGTTGATGATTCAACAAGAACGATAAAGAAGAAGGATACAAGAAATAAGATTGGCAAGGGTAACTTTAAAAAGAACCCAAAATTTAAATCAAGAAGAAGATTATAAGAGATATTTCTATTCGTCTCTAATGAAATTAATATTTAAATAGTAAATTTAAATAGTAAAATGTATACTAATAAAAAAATCTTATAAATGCTAATTATGAAATTTTATATTTGGTTTATATATTTTATGCATGGCTAAGTAAATTAAAAGAAAATTAAAAGACAAATCTGCGTATTCAGTTAGAATTCTTCAAATTCATTGGCGTTAAAATTAATCGGTTCTCCTTGATAATCATTGTCCATGTCATCAAGTTCTCTCTGCCCAGTTTGAAATTGTGAACCTAGGGCAAAACTTCCAGTTGTTATCTCATCTTTCTCATCATAACTTTCATTCCCAAGTTCTTTGTGTGATTCAAAATTTATCATCCCAAGATCATGTTGTGTTTCTTTCTCATTATCGTATTTAGTTCCTTCTGAACCTTCCATGATAACATCATCTTGTTCATCAGCCATTTCTTCATACGACAAAGATATATTGTCTAATTTTAATTCATGATTCATTATTGGCAGTTTTTTCAATAACTTAAAACTTTTCTGGAGATATTCAGGCATGTTTTGTGCTTCGTCAATGCTTTGTGAGGTTTGTAAAAAATCAGATTGGGGAATCTGCATGGAATTATCGATAGTAGAATTATTATTAAGTTGTGCCTCTAATATCGAATTCTTAAACCCTGGTATTGAAGGTAAATTTTCCACATTAGTTATCATTTCTTTTGTTAATTTCTTTGATAAATTTAATCTTTGTTTTATTATGACAAATCTAATCCAATTATCTAAATCGCCATTGTTTACCATATCTTCCAATAGTTCATCATTATCTCCCGAAATGTTATTAGTATTCGAGTCTTTATTCTGTATTTGGTTTAAATAATCTGGGAGCAAAGGAGCCTGTTGATTTAATGAAGTTTCTCCTCCTGCGTTGTTTATAGTGTCGGTTTTATCGTTATTATCTATATTTTGTTCATTTAAACCGTTTTTAGTTATGCTGTTTTTATTTTCATTATTTGAACTTGTATTTCTTGTGTTATTGTTATTAGCATTGGCATTCCCTATATTTAACAATTCAGTTGTCGGCAAGGAGATTAAACTTTCTTCTTTCCTCAAAGAACTGTTCATCCACCAATCTTTAAATTTTTGTAAACCCATATCACTAGGCAGTTCTGGATTTTCATCATAAATATCCAAAACATCTACTGGTTTTATTATACCTAAATTTTGAAAAGCTTGTGTTATATCTTGTAATGCAATTGTATCGTCGACATCAATCCTTGATCTCGACAATTTAGCGATTTCATTTATAAGCAACTCTAAAAATTTGACATATAGATCAGTCAAAGCATTCACAGTGCTAGGTTTAGATTTATCGAACCCTTGAACTTTCAACAATTGTACCATGGATACCCTCAAAAGGTAATAATAAAATTCACTAGTGGAGGTCATGACGGAAAACAAAACAAAACAAAACAAAACAAAACAAAACAAAACAACCTAACTGTCTCTCTGTATCAAACCTTACAATTAATAAGTAATTTGATGGATTTTAATCGAGTAATGGTAAACCGATGTGTTAGATTGATATCCAATAGATAGCCCTAATTCCTCTTATATTACCTCGTTTCCTTCCCCCTCTTGCAAACACAATACTATACAATAGATTACAAACAATCTTATTGCTCAGTTTCTTACTAATTATTACTAAAGTTCATTGAATTAAAAAGTTGTTTTATATATGGTATCCAACCAACTTTTTATTTGAAATTTCGATGTTTCATTTCTGTCTTAAGAAGTGAAACTTTCCGCAGATAAGTTACCCGTTCTCACCCAAATTCTTGAATTCGTTGTTTTTTTTTTTTTCACAAAAAAATTTTCGTTTCGAAAGCAAAAATTACAATATTGCCCTTTTAAAAGAGATGGGGCGAGAAATGAACAGAATTTGATGTATTCTTTTACAACGTTATATAGTATATTGAAAAATTAAATATCAAGAGTTTCGAAACTTGAAATATCTTGGGAATCAACCACGTCTACATGAACAATTTAATTTGAAACAATTATAATATTTATTTTTCACATATTGATTGATTAATTGAATTGATCAGTTGATTTAATTATTTACTTCTTTTTTTCCAATATATAGTCTCTTTATATTTAATTGTTTTAACTCATTCATTTATAAAGGTATATATTCTTTTTTTCAATTTCTACTAATTTAATTTTGATTCTATCCCTATTGTTTTCAGTTTCATTTGTTTAAAATAAGGACAGCCAAAAGTATTCTATTTATACCGGACACGATACATTTTTGAGGTATATCAGGAAAACACTAAATTGATTGGGAATATATAGATCCACATTTGAATCTTATTATTATATTGATACATATATATACCAATAAGTCAATTTACAAAAAAAAAAGAAAATAACAAAAAAAAAACAGAACCATGTCCAATCCATTATCATTATATTCTGTTAAAGCAGTTCTCATCCTAGATAATAAAGGTGATAGAATATTTTCCAAATACTATGCTCCACCACACATCCCAAGTTCAACTTTATTCTCAACAGTTAAACAAGAAAAAGAATTTGAAAAAAGATTATTCAAAAAAATTCATAAGCAAGAGTCTGAGATCTTAATATTCGAGGATAACATCGTCTTATATAAAGAATATATGGATACTATTTTATGTTTAATTGGCCCATTAGAAGAAAACGAGATTATTTTACAACAAGCTTTCGCAGCATTCAGAGACTCATTAGATTTAATCACAGATTCTGCTGTAGATAAGAAAAATCTACAAGAACATTATGACATGGTCTTATTAGCTATTGATGAAACTTTTGACAACGGTATTATTCTAGAGACTGACCCAGCAAGTGTCGCATCAAGAGTCACCACACCACCATCTAACGAGCAACAAATGCACTTAGATCTAGATAAGGGTTTGATGAGCGCATGGGGCTTCGCTAAGAGCAAATTACAAGAGAGATTACAACAAGGTATATAATCTTATGAAGAACTATAATTAACATAATAAAACATCAATAACAACGATAACTAATGGCAATTTGGAAAAAAAAAAATAGTTGCTTAGAAAAATCTGATCTAGATAGGAATAAATACACATAAGTACATTACTATCTGCATACACATTTTGTTATGTAGATGCAACTTCCATTATAAAGAGATATTACTTTCTTAAACTTTGATAAGAAGATTTGGGAATCATTATATAATAATAATAAATATTAACAATATATCAATTCAATATTTAGTCTACTATGTAATAATTAAACATTATAATGTATTATTCATTTTTTCTTCCCTTTAGATTTTCCATTTTTCTTTCCTGCATTTGAATTCTTTGTACTTTTAGATTTATCATTGTTTGAATTTTGACCAGGAATGGAAATCTTTAATTTATCAACAGAAATAGCTGGTACTAAATCTTGAGCCTTTAAAGTTTTAATTACTTCATGTTCATTGACCCAATCCAACTCTTTATCTATACATTGAGGATCAGTCTTTCTTCCTAAGAAATGATGCAATATATCATTAACGGCCTTAGTCTTTTTTAAAGTGCCAGGTTGAACTTTAATTTTGTATTTATATTTTAATAATGCAGGCCATGGTGCAAACACAGGGATAATATCAACTATTTCATCATCTTGCTCCAAAGTAGGCTTTAACTCAGTCTTTATCTTTTCAAAATTAATTTGAACCTTTTTATCCTCTGTAAAGCTCAAAGCTTGTTGTTGTTTTTGTCTTTCACGTCTTTGCTTTTTCATTTCTCTCACGTCTTGTTTAGATATTTCCTCCTTTTCTTTAGCTTGCTGTTTCTCCAACCCCTTAAGAGTACCTAATACTTGTAACCTCATTAATCTCTCATCTTCATCTTGATCTGAATATTTTTTTTGTATTTTCTTTAACTTCCCCTTTTTACCACGAACACTCCTTGACATATTTGTCATAACACTTGCAACCGTCTTAGTGGCATCGAATTCATCAGTATAAGTTTTATCATTATCGTTTGAAGACACCGATTGCTTGAAATTACTAATTTTCATTTCATTAATTTCTTCGGATAAATCTTTCATATCATTAAATGAACCAATCCTATCCTCATCATCTTCATAACCGCCGTTTCCATTATTATCATATTTATTATCATTGATGCCTTCTGATTCCAGGTCTTCTATATCATTGTGATCATCCTTTTTGACACTAGATTCGTTTATCCCTGTTGGTTCAATAAACTCACTTTCTACGTTATTTGTTTTGACCTTCCATAAGAGAGCAAATCCCATAACCAGTTGAGCTGGTGGTAAGAAATTTTGTTCCTTTTCAGTTTTTATCCTGAACATCCCAGGTTCTAAAACTGTCTTACCATCCGTAGAGAATTTAGAAACATTACTAGCGTTACACCACCAAGGTGATGAAGATATTTTCTTCATCCAGGCCTCACTTGCTGACATACATAATATCCCAGCTTGCATCAAAGTATTTGGCGGTACCTCAGTCTTCTCTGGATTTTTAATCCAAACATGTGTTCCGTAACTATTAGACATATAGATATCCTCATTTTCAATGTATTTGCTGAATATTTGGTCATTATCTAGAGGGCTTTTGCCCAATAAAACCAAAAACCCTTCACTAGATATGAACCAACCAAACCGTTCAAAAAAGTAAGGAGAACGTAACTTCTTTAAGACAGTATGCGATTCTTTTAATTTTTTATTAAGTTGTATTTTTATTCTTTCTTCTATATTCTTTAAAGCCTTTTCTGCATTTTTTTCTACTTTCTTCTGTTTCTCAGCACTTGATTTTTTTATATTAAAATATTGAGATGCATTTGCATAAGCAGACAGACTTAAATCAATAGTAATTTTAGTACCTACTATTTTATCTTTCTTTATATTCGCAATTTTCTTCTTCTTAATTTTCTCATGGAACTCTTCACCAGCGCTGTCACTATCAGAAAGATCACTCTCTTCAGAGCTTGAGCCACTTTCAGAATAAGTGGAATCATCAGAGTTATAAGAGTCATCAGAATCAGTGAAATCATCGTTGCTGGAAGGTTCAGGTAAGATAATATTTATTTTATTATCCTTTAAGTTTAATGGTAATGCAATATACCTTGCTATCTTATTGTCTTTTTTCTGTTCATTTTTTATAATATTTTCAATCGCATTCCAATCCATTTGTTGATCAATCAAACCTTGAACCGCTTCCTTTATTTCTTCTACAAGGTCCGCTTTTCTAATAATTAAATTACCCTTGGCTTCATTAATCGATTGAATATCCATTAATGAATTAATTTTTACTTTATTTTCATTACGAGCATCATCTAATTTCTTTTTAGCTAATAATTCTTGATTTTGAATACGTAATGCATATTTTGATGATTCAATTGTTGAAAAAAATTTATCAAGAGTATTATTATATGGACCTTCAACTTCAATAATTTTTGTTGATTCAACTTCATCTACCGGTACAAAAGGATTGAATGGGTGAAAAGTTTCATACAAAAATTCGGTATCAGCAGAATCTTTATCTTGAACAAAATTTTGATTCTTCTTTGCCAAAATATAACCAACTGATAATTTATTATTAACTAATTCCAGATATTCATGCTCAGTATCTACTAATAAATTTTTTAATAAAGTCAATTTATCTTCAAATTCTAAACTTGATTTGGATGAGTCTATATTGTTTTTTCTCAAATTCTTGGATATCAAATCGGATGATAAATGTGGAGCTTTAGATAATAACAATTTATGTATTGATGGGATTCGTAGTTTCTTCTTACCAGTTTCCTGCTGGGAAATAACCTTGGCAGCTACAGAAAACTTTTCTTTAACTTCAAGAATCCATTGCTTAATCGCTTCTTCACTATATCCCCTTTCCTCAACCAACGAAGATTCCTCATTATCATTAAACAAAGAATCGTTAAACATTGTATATAGTTCACCAACTCTATTTTCGTGCTCATGAACTACTCTTTGTAGTGATAGAATCTTCTTATCTTCATCCAGTAAGATAATATTACCTGAGCTGAAAAATTCCAAAACCAAGTAATATAAACCATTTGCAAACTGTAGCACTAAAATTCTATCATCTTTCACTTGTCTTAAAGCAGTTAACCTTTTTGATCTTAAATGCTTTCTCAATTTAACCACGAAGTCAGTTGGCACAGGTGGAATGGGTCTATTAAAAGCAGTAGTATGAATACGTAAACCACAATCAATGACGACGCTGCACTTATCATCAGTTTTATTAAATTTTAATAAAAATTGTCTGCTGGAATCAGATATATTATAAATATTAGTTAATCTATGATGTTCAATAGCATTTTTCAGTTCAACACCCAATAATTGTAGGTCTAAAGCGCTAATTCTTTGTTTCATTATTTCCTGGTATCTTTTTTCTAGAGTTGTTTATTAGTCACTGCTATAAGTTTAGATTTGACTAATGTAGATATTACAATTATATTTTAACAACAATGAACAATTGATATCATCAACTTAATTGTATTATTATACTTGAATAAATTATTCATGATGGAATCTTTTTCTTGAATTGTTAAATGCTTAAAAAATTTCGCCGCCTTAACAATCAGTGGAAAAAAAAAAGAAAATGTGAGAGCTAAGGGGTTCGAACCCTTGCATCCGAAGATATCAGAATGTTTAAGTTTAAACGCTGCAGAACAATGTTTCACCTAAATCTGACGCCTTAGACCACTCGGCCAAACTCCCATAATATTTTACACACATGTAATATAACGGGTGTTTGTATAATTTAGCTTTTCTTAGTCGATGTTAATATAAGTACTTGTTATAACTTATATTCAAGGTTCAGGTATATAAGTGCTTGTTATAACTTATATCTAGGTTCAATGTTTATTAGAAGCTTTTTTCTTTTTTTTTTACATTATAAATAATTATATAAACTCATATGGAAGATAATTC